>BDUI01002733.1:131791-144581 GCA_002335545.1 Apodemus speciosus | reverse complement strand
ATTTATGTACTATGCTTTTGTGTGTGTGTGTGTGTGTGTGTGTGTGTGTGTGTGTGTGTGTGTGTGTGTGTCTGGGGTTGGGGGAGCTGTTCTTTTCTTTCATGAGAGTGTAGAGGATTGAACTCAGCTCACAGACTTGGCAGTAAGTGTCCTTTCTTGCTCACCCATCTCTGGCTTGTCTTTTTTTTCTCTTGTTTTAGAAAATGAAAAAAATAATGATGATTTTCTTGATTATTTTCTTGCAACCAACTCTGAGTTTCATTCATTTCCCCCCTGTTGCTTCCCAGTCTCTATTTCATTATCTGTGTTATAATCTTTAGTCATTTCTTTGATAGACTTAGTTTGTCTTGTTTCTTAAGGTGCATGATGAAGTTATAGATTTCAGATATCTCTTCTTATTTTGGTATAAGCATTATAAAATTTCCTGTGAGGACTGTTTTTGCTGCATCCTAATTATTTTTCTCATAAATCCTTCCCTTCTGCTTGCACAGAGTCTYAAGACCAGGTGGGGTGAGTTCACTGAGTCATTTYAGACTCTTCCTGAGTGAGCACACAGTCTTGGCTATGGTCATGGTTATCTTGTTTTCTAAGACTTCTGTCAGAGTCTTTTTGAAAGCCCTTGTTTTCCCCAAGTACCTTATTTCCAAGCCTTTATTCCAATGTTTTTCAGTGTGTTGTTCTCCATAYCTAATGAATTGCCTGATAGAGCAGAAACCAAGCCTCGATTTGGGTAGGTTTCAACAAGTGCCTCSCATACTGCAACTATATAGGACCAGGGAGTTCTCCGTCAGATGAGAGAATGATAAGTTTGTGGACCAGGTCTTCTAGGGAGCCAACGAAATGACCACTGAGGACTAATCTGCATTAATGAGTTCCTTCTGTCCTCTCAGTTCTGAGAGCATGGCTGTTAGTTTTGAGGATGCTGCCAAAGCAGGGGGCTGGTGGTTGATGTGAAAGGAAATGGGCGAACGTGAGTCACTCCACCAGAAAGCGGTTCTGCCTCTGGGACTCAGCTGCTTCTCTTGATTCAGGACGGCAGCGCTTTGTGGGTGCTGCAACGCTCTTGGGTACCTGCCAGGGTTCTGAGGAAGGGTGTTCTGGTAGATTCTGCCACTGTTACTGCTGCTTTTGGGAAGGGACAGACCTYTAAAGTCCTTTATTCTGACGTTTTCAGGGACGTTAAGCAAAATATCCTTCTCCATTCCTGGGCCAGAGACAAGAGACAATCGTTTCTCACAGCAGTTATGGAACACTTGCCAGTTTGGAGGCAGCTTTCCCAAACTTCAATTCCTGTAGAACACATCAGGAAAGTCAGGTGATATCTATTGACAAAATGGCTGATGTGGTAAGAGAAGCCGCCTGGGCGGCTGGAACTGGAATCATTTATACTGGGAAGTACATGCAGGTGTTTCTGCTGCAGATGGAGATGTTCTCTTAAAAACAACTAACTCTTCCCAACCTCCCTCTTTCTCTTTGTCTCTCTCTGTCTCTCCCTGTCTCTCTCTGTCTCTCTCTCTGTCTCTCTCTCTCTCTCTGTGTGTGTGTGTGTGTGTGTGTGTGTGTGTGTGTGTGTGTGTGTCCTTGTGTAGGTTAGAGGACAGCTTTTGGGAGTGAAAAGTGAAGTCAGAATCCTTAACCATGGTGCCCCTTTGGAATTTGGGGTCAAAAATACTTATTNAGAGAGAGAGAGAGAGAGAGAGAGAGAGAGAGAGAGAGAGAGAGAGAGAATATAAACTTATGAATGGTTGAGAAGAAAGCCATTTCTAAAGCTCTTTCAGTCCTTCCCCTAGCTCTTCCATTGGGGTTCCCAGGCTCAGTCCAATGGTTGGCTGTGAGTATCTGCATCTGTGTTAGTCAGGTGCTGGCAGAGCCTCTCAGGGGACAGCTATACCAGGCTCCTGTCAGCAAGTACTTCTTGGCATCAGCAATAGTGTTTGGGTTTGGTGTCTACAGATGGGATGGATTCCAAGGTGGGGCAGACCCTGGATGGCCTTTCCTTCAGTCTCTGCTTCATTTTTTTGTTCCTGTGTTTTCTTTAGACAGGAACAATTCTGGGTTAAAATTTTTGAGATGGGTGGGTGGCCCCATCCTTCAACTCGGGGTCATGCCTGTCTACTGGAGGTAGTCTCTACAGGTTATATCTCCCCTCTGTTGGGTATTGTGGTTAATGTCCCCTGTTAGGTCCTGGGAACCCTTCCCTTCCCTTCCCTGGTGTTTGGGACTTTCTAGTGCTTCTACCACCCCCATTCCCCACTCCCCACTGCTCCATATTTCTATTCATTTTCCTGACCCTCTAGACTTCTCTCTTTTCTCTTCCCATACCTGATCCTGCCTCCCCTTTCCCTCCCCCTCCTCTTTCCATTCCAGGGCCCTTGGCGATATTTTTAATAGTCCTTTGAAGTGTTTTGCATTTTTACATGTCTTGTCTTTTCAAGTGAAACATTCCATAGTCAATGGTACATGAATCTTGTTCCATGAGAAACACAATGTAGGACAGTCACCAGCTCAGCAGGTGTGGGTCGTCACTGTGCTCCCCATCAGCCTGTGCACTTGACATGCCATTCCTGGGGTCCCACTGATGTTCCAGGTCTCTGTCACTCGTGGCAGGTGAAATGAAGCCCTGTACTACAAAGGGTCAGTGTTTGTACTTAGCTAAACTGAGCTAAGCATGGGAACCACGCAGACATAGAAAACCAGCCTGCCTTCATGGGCTATCATTAGATGACCCAGATTAACTCAACAGTGGCTACAGTAGAGTTACTACTGCATTGCAAGAAACAATGGAGTTGGCCTGGCCTAGCTGCCTTGAGAGCCGTGTGTCATAGGCTTTTCAGATCGGAGTCCATGGCTCCAAGGGTACCATGTGCCTTCCCGTCCCTGAGAGACTGATGCACTCCCTCAGGCCATTTTGTGTTTCTCTCTATTTGTTCCCTTAGTAGTCAAGGAAGCCTGGAAGCTTGACAGGACAATTGGTCTTAGACATTAATCTTGTGTTTCCTCTATAGCTTGCAAACTTCCTTGTATCCTGGCAACTATCACTGTATCGATCCTGGCCATTACCATTATATTGTTTCTGATAAAGCTATAAAAACTCTTATTGCTCTCAATAAAATTGTCACAGCCTCAGACTTGGTGTGGTCTCTCCACTCTGAGCTTGGTTTCATTCCTGTAACCTTATCTGGTGACATTGACCCCAATGAGTAAGCATGGATTCTTACTTGCCATCAATTCCCAAGCGACCATCTCATCCCCATGTTGTTTGACCTGAGAGATAACTAAGTTCCCAAGCTTCCTGTTCTCTGGCCCTCTAGCCAGCTAGTCACAAGCTGTAGAATGTTTTTACTGTGACATCTTTGGGTTCTATCACTTGGATCCCACCAAGCCTTGCTCTCTACTTTAAGACCCTCTGTCTGTCAATGACATGCCTCAGGCTACTTCCTGAACATTCGTGTGACTCCACACTTCTTTATGGCCCCGCTTCCCTTCAGAGCAGCCAAATAAGAAGTGGATGTCTATTAGTAATTTACACATCTTGAGAAACTAATCCCCGTTCTGTTCAGAACAGAGCCATTCAGATTACCTTATCCAAAATTATGATTCTGGCTTCCAGAATGATTAATAAACAGAAGAGTGTATTTTCTCATCCTCTGGGGGAAAACAAAGTCATTATCACTTATGATTAATGAAAAACCATCCACATATTTGATAAGAGCTTTCTTGGAAGTTTTATATCCTTTCTAAGAAGAACACATGGTTTTCAATGTCTTGTGAAAAATAAAAGTCAAAGCCCTTGTTCTAAAGATATCATGCAATAGAGCATTAAAATTCCCGAGGCTGTATGCCGATGAAGCCAGCCTATGACCCTGCTCTTGTATGTTTTGATTTTATTCCCTGGAGGATGGCAAGAAATGTGAGCTAAATGAAATGCTTAAAACCTAAACAATATTACTCAGAGCTTTGATTTTTTTTGACAAAAGAGAACAGCTCTTTGGTTGGCAGACACAATCGTATGATAGTTCTTCCCTGAAGGTTTTTAAATGTCTCTGTGTCTCAGCCTCCTGCTCTGTAAAGTTGCTATAACAACTGTACCTGTTTTGTGGAGTTCTCATAGGGATATAATGAATTACTATAGGTAAAGTGCTCAGGACTGTTTTTGGCATGCAGAATGCTTTGTAAAAGTTTGGGCATATTCTTTGAAAAATGTTTCTAATTTTAGTGTTTAATCGTAGTTAAAGTATTTCCATATGTAGCTATGTTTTATGACAAGACATTAAAGCATGAATCAGAAAAAAAAGCAAATTACAAAACAACATGGATTCTACTTTGGGCACTATGGTTGCCACATAAGCTAAATAAATAAATAAATAAATAAATAAACAAACAAACAAACAGCATGGGAACCATAGTCGCATGCCTTCACAAATTGACTCATTGACAGATCTCAGTATTCCTTCTTTCAAATAGTATTGACTTATGGCTACTTACTTCCAGGGAGTTGAAAAGGTATGTGTAGTGTGGCCATTAGTGGAGCCTGAAAGGTCTGAACAACTGCAGAAGTCGGGGGGTAGACATTAGAACTATTGTTTGGGCACTGAAGCATCTCCTTAGGAAGCAATGGATTCTGCATCTGAACAGAGCCAGGACAGTGACAGTATGCACTGAGGTATCCTGCTCCACAACTCTACCCAGTGCATCCCTGGGCAGATGTCAGATTTCAACAGAGCCAGAGCTTATCTGGCTTACAAGGTTTATTTCCTGCACTAGGGCTTGATTCTGTAAATGTCTACTTTCACATGAGAACTAATTTTGAGAACCGATTAGGAAGCTACCCATGAAATTTTACTTTTAAAAAGATTTATTGTTATTAATTTTAATTATGTGTAGGCAGGTTTGTCTGCATGGGTTTATGTTCCCATGAATTCAGGTGTCTTCAGAGACCAGAGGCAGCAGGTTCTCTGGAGCTGGAGTTGCTCTTATTGTAGCCGCCTAGCATGGGTGCTGAGAAATGAACTCTGCTTCTCTGGAAGATCAACAAGAGCTCTTGACAGCCRGACCGTCTCTYCAGCACCSGTGCTATTTTGCATTTTGATCATAGAATATAAGCCTGTAATGACAAGGCATGTTGTCAGAGGCCATCCACTGTATCCCAGAATACCACAGGCTGAAACACAAGGATCAAACTTTCAGGCCAGTTTGAAGGGCATAGTGGTATCCTGTCTTAAGCTCCCGACACCCTCCAAAGACTGAGGCTATAGTTTGAAATACATATTTTATTGAATAATGGGTGAGTTGTTTTGTGAGTTTTTTCCCCAGCAGATACCAGTTATTTGATTCTAATTGTGCACTGAGCATTTCTCCCAAAGAAATTAATTTGTGCAAGCAAGGGAGGAAGGGACCCAATTTTCTTGTCAGTGATAGATGGTTTCTGCTGTGGGCTTGTACCCTTGTTCACAACTCCCCCAGAGTTCCCACACTGGCTTTAAACTCCATCAGTTCAGTTTTCTGTGGATAATTTGATATGAGCCTGCAGTTGGCTTTTGGAATGGTTTCCAGCCTAACTCGTGGTGATTGGTAGAGTTTGAGCATATGTAGTCCTGGGAATCAGGCGCCACCCCCCCTCTCCTGATCCCCACCCACCCCATCATGCAGACAGAGACAATGTGTGAAAATGCAGGTACTTGGAACACAGGCAATTCTGTGTGTCAACATCTGAGATCATGCGGTAAGTGTTCTTGTCTTAATAACTGATGTCAAGTCCATTGGAGTGGGGTCACAAAAGCTCTGCAGAAAAGCCTCCAATACCAAGCAAGCCCTTGTGAGTGTTGGGATTTGTACTTCTTGGAAGTCACAATTGGTTGGCGATTGCTGCTGTTTCTGAACAGATCAATTTGGACAGTAGTTAGGAAAAATCCATTTGAGAGTGGCTTCATCGCTGTCCTGCCAAATGCCTGTGGGATTAAATAGCTGCACAAATGTCTGTCTAGATACACAAGAGATAAGCGGCCTATATACATTATAGTATGCATCCCGTTTTCAATTACCTTTGACAGAACCGTGGCATAGCTAGCACAAGTTATTTATGTTTGCACTTAGGTTGTAACAGGCAGGCAAACTTCTGGGCTCATGACAAGATAAGCAATTGGGAGACAGTCTCAGTCTGATCTCTCGCTCAGTGCTTCCAGCCTTTGTGATAGAAATCATTTTGTGCTGTGTCTTCATCATGTGTAAAATTAACGATAGCAGTACATTTCATAGGTGCCTTGTGGGTTGAAAGTCATCAAGAGGAAAAATTTAATTTTGATGAAGCCTAATTTATCATATTTCCCTCGTGGTTTGTGTTTTTCTGTTTTCTTAAGGACTTTTTCCCAACAATCTGGGATCACAAAGTTTCTTTGTGTGTATTTTTTTTTTTTTTAGAATTTTGCATGTTTAGGTTTTATCTTTAACTCTACCAATTCCTACTAATTTCTCCACATGTTACAAGGAATTATGAGTTTGCTTTGTTTCATGAGGTTGCTATCCTAACGTCATTTGTTGACACTGCTTTAATTTCTTAGTTAATTATCCTAAATTTTGATAGAGTCAATTGGTGGTTTGGGAGCCGTTATCTATGTGTTCATCTAAAGCCATACTGTCAAGATAGCTGTAATATTGAAGTGTTCAGATTGCCCAGTGTGAGTCATCAACTTGGCTTTTCACAATACATTGTTAGGAAGAGACGAGCCACAGGCGAGGAGAGAATGTCTGCAGGGCGCACATGCGTCATTGCTTTTCTCCTTCCCTGACTTCTGTCAGCCTCGGCCCTGCAGCCTTAATCTTTGGCACAGTGATTGGAGACCCCAGAGGGAGTCCCAGGCTCTCTATCATCATCACCATCTGAAAAGTATTGTTTTGCTTCTTCTGACAACCAGGCTAAGGGTCTGATCATTTTCATGATGACGGTGGATGAATGGTTTATGTGTGTTTATCTTCACAAATTAATCGGAAAGCACCCCATCTGCAATCAAGACAGTTCTTGCCAGAAATGTCATCTCCCATCCTTCAGGTCCATGGTTTTTGTGTGTGTCTGATTCTTAGCTCATCCAGATTTTTAAGGCCTTTGGAAAAAACAATCTTTAGTGATATAAACTTCTCTCTGGAGCCCACATTCTCCATACTAATATTTCCTGAACATTTTCTGATACCCACCCTGGCTTCTTTCACCATTGTCTCATGTTGCTTTCTTTGCTGTAATAAAGCATGGTCACAGTACATTATATGACAGAAGTCAGGGCAGGAACAAGGCAGGAACTGAAGCAGAGGATGATATTTACCCTTTACCCATGACTTTCCCAGTCTGCTTTCTAACCCACAAGCCCACCCCAACCACCTACACAGTGGTGGTACCCAGTGATCCGGGACCACCCACACTAGGCACCAGTCAATCAATGCTCTATAGACAATCTGATAGAGGGACTTTCTCAACGATGGTTCCTCTGCCCAGGCATCTCTAGGAAAAACCATCCAAGGCAGCACCCATTCATAAGCTATGCTCACCTCTTTTCAAATACTTGGATTCTTTGTGGTTGATCTCTTTTTGCCATTTCTATCTTAACTAATTACATGGTACATGTACTGCATGGGATACCAAATCTTTAAATATATTTTTAGAAGTTTCTTAATAGTCTACCATGTAATTAATTTCTAAACTCATGTGTTCTTTAAAATTGTATAAATCTTTCCTTTGTAAATCCAATAGATCTTTTAGATTATAGGTGTATCAGTGCTGTTTCAATCTTTTATAAATTATATGCATTTCAGTGTATATGGATCCATGTTCATTGTTGTTGTCAGTCAAGGAGTAAGCATCCCTCCATACAATGAAATACTGTTTTACATCTATTCCATAAATACTTATTTTAAAAAGTAGAGCAGACTACAATTTTACAGAATCTTTGCTTTATTATAAACTTGGGAAATGATTTTCCATTACTATAATAAAATTTAAAAAGTACTGTACAGTACTCTTAAAACAGAAAAAAAAAGTTTAATTTGGCTCAATGATCAGGAGATTTGAGTTCAAGGTCATTTGGTTCCATTGGCTTGTGGTTTGTGTTGGGGGCAAACTATTAACGGGCAGGGGAGTCCATGGTTGAGCGGCCCGCCCCATCTCAGGGATGCTGGGAGCCAAAGAAAAAGCACAAGGCAACTGGTCATCTCTGTCTTCCTTATGGTGTGAAGTCTTCCTCTAGGCTCCACTGCACAAAGGATCTACCACTGCTCAGTCATGCTGTGTGTGGAGGACCAAGTCTCAGGGCATGGGCCTTCCGCTGTATTTGAGAGGCAAACAGCAATACTCGCTTGACTGGTATAGTTAAATGTTCATGTGTCTTTTTACCCCCAATTTCACCTTTTGTGTATCTGTAGGCATGTTTTTTTCCCACACTGGAAAGTTTGTAACAGAGATTCTGAAAAAATCCACATGGTTATCAACAGACGAGCACACAAATAAACTCTAGTGTTTACATAATGAAATCCGAACAGACTGAAGAGCTGAGCTACCATGAGCCAAAGTAATATTTAATTTTTATAATTAAATATAATAGTAAGTCTGGGAGATTATATGCAACATCATACCACTTAAGTTCAAAAATGTAAACACACAATACGGCTTTTAAAAACTTGTAGCGATTTCATAAAACCACAGTTGGCAATGCTTATTGACACGTTCCATCTCAGGGTACCTGACTGAACTTGGAAATTGATGGAACGCTTGTATCACTTCTACTGTATGGTGTCTTTCGGCTTACTATGGGTTCTGCAACCGCTGTCCCTTGGGATACTGAGGGAAGGGTGGCTGTAGATGAAATGACATCACACATTGCCCCAGCAGTGGGAGAGTGAGGGCCAGGGGTTCAGAGCTCTGCTTCTTGCTGCAGCAGGGGCTCCCTGGGAGGGCTTTTCTTCATGGTGGGAGCAGACTGCTCCCTGTCTGCATATACCGCGTCTGCATATACTGCGTCTGCATATACCGTGTCTGCATATACCATGTCTGCATATACTGTGTCTGCATATGCCGTGTCTGCATATACCACGTCTGCTTTCCTTTTGTTACTTTATCTCCATCCTTGCTGAAGTCAATTCTTTGCTTTAACATTTCATCCTCTGAGGCATTTAGGAATTTGCCTCACACACTCTGGCTGAGGCATTTCCCATAGTGTACAAAGATCTCAGAAACTTCTAAGTCAGAGAAAGCTTATTCAGAAAAACGCGCTTGAAGTCACCAGTGTGTATTAGACATCAAGATTGCCACTCCTCTAATTAAAAAAAAGATTGTCACTACTCTCTGACAGGATCAATGCTAAGGTGATCTAAGTATTTGAAACTTGTCTGTAACTTGTGATGTTCTTAAAATATGTAAAGCAAAAACTTACAGAATTCAGGGGATAGGAAATATCATGAACATAGCACTACAAAATACTTCTCTTGATCACCATCATAGCAAGGAAATAAAAAATATTTTGAAAATGTTGAAGCTAAAACCAACTCAGTTGGATTTGTATGCAATATTTGAGAATGTACATATTCTCAAGCATTCAAGAAGTGTGACAGAATATGATTTGGTCCCATTTCAAAAATCCAGCTTCAATAAACTCCACAACACAAGTATTGTGAAATTCATATTTATTGACCATAATTAAGTTAGAGCCAAGATCAAATAGCCAAACGTAGGCACATTTTGAAATTAAAAAGTTCTAATAGCAGAATTTTAGTAATAAATTACAGCAGAATTGGAAAATTCCTAGACTATATGACAATATATATTGTATGCCAGCCCTTAGAGATGTGATAAGAAGAACTATTTGAGGAAAAATTTATGCTCTCAAATAGGTGCCAAAGTAAAGAAGAAAGGCTAAACGCTGATTTCTTGTGTCCTGGAATAAGTACGCAGACACCTAGTCAGAAACAGAAGCAGACACAGTGTATCACAAAAATATAYACTTCTAAAGGAGACCCCTGGACAAGACCCCACCCCAGAAGGCCAGGCTTCTAGGACACAAGCCTCGCTTTGTAGGCTACCGGTACAGAGAGGGCTTGCTCCCACTATCTGCCAGGATCAGTCGAACACGACTCAGGTCTCAGCATCTTAAGTCTCTACTCAGGATCGTGTGCTTTAGTATATTAGTCATAGATCATCCTCAGACCTCCCAGCCCCCTGGTATGACCCTAGGTTAGCCCAGTAGCTGGATTTAGTAGGCCTCAGCGCGAATCTCGGAGCTGGGGAGTCCCAGCTTTCCCCTTGTCCCACTGGTTCCTTCCATATATTAATTTCAGAGCCTTTATAAAGGATTTATCATTTTGTCTATTCTTCTGCCTTGGGAGCCCCTTCTCAGCTCACTTCTGGGTCAAGGGTAACTTTGATACCAGAACAAATATTGAAACGAGAGAAGCTGTAGCTCTGCTTGCCTTAGTTATACAGAAGTGAAAAAAACAAAACAAAACAAAACAAAAAAAACAAAATGGATCAAATCTTATAGAAACAAAGGCAATCAAGAATGGCCCGACTTTGTATTACATGTATAAATCACAAATATTTTAGATATTAATTAAAATCTACACTAATGGAGAAGAGAAATTGTAATACAACATTACACATTATTTTTTTATATTGGATATATTCTTTATTTACATTTCATTTCCCTTTTTCCTGGTTTCCCTGCCCCCCAATGTCCCATATGTCTTTTTACCTCTCCNCGTGGCCTCTTGCACCTGTCTGTGTCTCTGCTGAGGTTTGTGCGCCACTCAACACCTTTTTGAAAAGGATTAAGCAGTGTTTTCTTAAGAATTAGTGTAGAAATCCTTCTCTATTCTAGCTAAAACTTAGTTGGAAAATAATTAACAGGATACTGGTGGAACTAAGTCATGGGGGCTGCGGTATAGATGGGGTCAGATGACTCTCAGGGGAGGAATTTAAATGCAGATGACAGCAATAATCAGGCAGCTCAAAGAAACTGAACAAAAGCAAAAAAATTAAACCTAGCAAAACAAGAGGGTGGACTTAATAGGCTTAATAGCTGAATGTGAGAATTAATGAATTGGAAGAAAAAAATAACAGAATCATTCAATAGTCATGTTTTTCTTTTTGTAATGAGGAAATAGTCAATGATGAGAGTTTCCAGGTAAGTCACTAGTGGAAAATTGAGGAAGACTACCTCATTAGGAATGAAGAAGAGCCAGAGAGCTGTCAAAAAGCAYCAAAAAGTGTCAAATAAATGAAGAACTTACTGAATTATATTGTATAAAATGATAATTAAGGAAAAAATCAGTCAGGAAATGTTTAGAGGCTTGACCAATTGTCAGAAAAAAAAAAACCCAAGAACCTATTTTGACATCTTATAAAGGTTCTGAGTCTATACTTTTATGTAAAAACTTCAAACAAACAGACACAAACTTCATGCAGCAGGTAATATCTACACTGTATTTCCTCTTCTGGTTTTGTTTTTGTGTTTTCTTATTTTATTCTCTTGTGACTAACATGGAAAAACCCAGCTATGTCCTTTCAGAGCCCATGTTGATCTATGGAGCTAAGAAGGCCTGACCCGAATGTATAGGTTCAGGGTCTACTAATTCCTTAGTTTCTTCTGCCTTTCTCTAAAATTTAAATTTTAATTGTGTCAGCTTACAGGCTATATTGCTAGGCTCCTCCCAGGGATCTAGCGGTAGCTTAAGTCATCGCCCGTTGCCACTACTTGGCGCCAGGTGCGGGTGGTGCACAGGGTGGCCTATAGAAAGGACTCATTGCCACCTCACTCTCTCTCACTGTTCCCGTGAGTCCCCAGGYGGCCTCTTGTTTTGTCTGTTCTTCTGTCTTTCTCTGTCCCCTTTTCTCTGCCCTCATGTCTCTGTTTCTGTCTGTCTGCATCTACCCCTTCTCTCGGTCCTCAGTCTCCTTCCTGTCTCCAAAATACCCCCCGGGCCCCACTTATACCAGATCCATCGCATGGCATGATTTCTAAGAGGGACTCCTTGTCATGGGCCTGCTACGTGCCCACCCCCCTACCCTGCAGGCTCTTTGCCATATATTTTATAACAATCTGTTTTCCCTTCATACACAAATATTTTTTATTTTGATCAAATGTATCCCTTACTCCTCCTTTCCTTTCCTTCTGGGTCCCCTCAACTTCATGTCCTCTTTAAAATATATATCATCTATTAGCACAATTAGTGGTGCCTGCATGCATCACTGTGTGGGAGCAGGGCTGCCCACTATTATAGAGGCAATCTCCCAGACACTCCCACCCGAAGAAAGCCAACTTCCCATAGCAGCTGGCTACCGCTTGTGGCTTCTCTACTGAAAGATTAGGTGCAGAGCCTTGTGAGCCCCATGCTTCCATCTGTGCTGGAGTACTGAGCAGACTGACTTTATGTAGGCAATCAGTGAGGTGGCCTCCAGGTCAGTACCAGTTTGACTTCTTCCTGTTCTTTTGTGGTGGTTGGAAGATGCTTGGCCCAGGGAGTGACACTATTGGGAGGTGTGGGCTTGTTAGAGTAAGTGTGCCACTGTGGACTTTGAGAGACCTTTCTACTAGCTGCCTGGAAGCCAGGCTTCTGTTTGACTTCAGAACAAGATGTAGAACCTTCAGCATTTCCAGTGCCATGACTGCCTGCATGTTGCTATGTTTCCAGCCTTGGTGATAATGTTTGATGACAATGGACTCAACCTCTGAACCTATAAGCCAGCCCCAGTTAAATGTAGTTCTGTATTAGAGTCACTGTGGTCATGGTGTCTGTTCACAGCAGTAAAACCCTA
>BDUI01002733.1:118759-129234 GCA_002335545.1 Apodemus speciosus | reverse complement strand
CAAGAACATGTTTGTCATTCAAGGTTCTAAGACTTGATTAAAAAAATATGGAGGTAGTACAAGAAAATGTTTGTTTAATCCAGGTACTCGGGAGGCAGAAGCAGGGGGAACTCCATGAGTGTGAGACCAGCCTAATCTACATAGTAAGTTCCGGGATAGTCTCTATASTAAATGTACTACGTAMAGACATGCATACTACATACATAGTAAACAACCACATACAGAGTTACATAGTGAAGTCCTGTCAAGAGAAGAACAAGGAGRAGGAGGGGGTGGAAGGAAGGAAGGGAGAAGGAAACAAAGAAAGAAAAGAAGAGAAAGAAAGAAAGAAAAGAAGGAGAAAAGTGAAGTCAGAATCCTTAACCATGGTGTCCCTTTAGAATTTGGGGTCAAAAATACTTACTATACAAAATAATAAACCCAGGAGACAACTTGACTTTAGAGCTGGYCAGGGAAGGTTGTCTCATAGGGCAGGGGATTTCTTCATTTAGAAAATGCACTCATTAGTATTTTGAAGTCTGTGACTCCATCTCAATGTAAATTTAAGTAAAACAAGGAAGCAATATCATCACTCAGGTACCATTCATAAACCTTAAGCAGGAACTTCTTAAAGCAGAGAGAATGTTAACAGGGGATTGCAACAACAGGAGCACAGCCAGCCAGACAACACAGTGGGCAGCTGAAGAACTTTTGAAGGTATTTGAATTGCTAAGATGTCTCTAAGCCACCAGCAACATGTGCCATGCCAAAGTACTGTCAGGTGTGAGTGTGTGGAGAGGGCGTAGGGGAGAAGAAGGAGTAGAAGAAAGAGATCAGGTAGGGAGAGAGAAGGCAGAGGGGGAGGAAGACCGAGAGGTCTTGTATGTGAATTAGGACAATTGAATTCAGTGTTGGGGGAATGAGAGAAAGGAGATGTAATTCCTATAACAACAGACACAAAGCCAGAGGGTCAAGGAAGCAAGTCTGGGAATGCAGATGTCTTGAGGTCTAGGGATTGGACTGGCATCTAGGTTAYACCTGTGTTGTATCAGGCTAACCAAGTAAGGCCAGGACCTCTCCATATATAAGTCTTAGCATTAAGGTTAGTGGGTTTTATTCCTGCCAGTCTTCTCTCCCCTTACCTTGCTGGTTGGCACCCTTAGGCTTCCTCCTGGCCTTCTCAAACAGGGCTAGTGGCATGGATGCTTGGTTCCGACCGCTAATCACCAATGACTAAGTGGAACAAAGGCAGGTTCCCAGAAGGAAGACTGCATCTTGATGTATTTTCAGCTGGCAAGCTTTTGAAACGCGCCCTGGATTCTCCCCACCCACAAGGTTTGCTTTGTTTTTGTAGATGCCAATAATTAATTTCTTATGCCATCGCTTGTACAAATGAATGCATTTGTTTCCCTTAAAGGAAAACCCAGTCTCCGAGATTCAAGCTATCTTCTAGTCGATGTTGATGGATTATATTTTTGATAGACCCTGAGTCTGTTTCAGTATCTGAAGACAAGGCAGACCGTAGAAATAAGACTAATTATRCTCCAGTGATGGAGAAAGCAGACTTCCTAGTCACCTTCCAAAATCCCAACAGTTCCTCATAAGTAGCTGGATGAAACCATGCTATTCCTGTGGTCTCCACCTGTTCTTGCCTACCTCTCTCTAACTCTGTCTTATCTCTCCCTTTCTCCCTTCCTAACTCTATTTTATAACCTCCAAAGCTGAAGGAATTANTTCCTTTCCTTTCCTTTCCTTTCCTTTCCTTTCCTTTCCTTTCCTTTCCTTTCCTTTCCTTTCCTTTCCTTTCCTTTCCTTTCCTTTCCCTTCCCTTCCTTTCCCTTCCTTCCTTCCTTCCTCCCTTCCTCCCTTCCTTCCTTCCTTCCTTTCTTCTCTCTCTCTTATTCTCTCTTCCTCTCTCTCTTTCTGTATTTCTGGATTATTTGTATTTCTCTTTGCCTTCCCACCCCTCATCCTTAAAGAAACAGTCACCTCCTTTTAGTAAGATGCAGGGCATTTGCTTGCTCCACCTCTCGAGCTGAGGCAAATGAGCGACTCATTTTGCTAGCTGGATCACAAGTGAGGAGCCCAGAACCATCCAGGAGGGTGTGGCGGCCAGATTCGGGATAACTTGCAAACACAGTGGTGTCTGCAGGCAATCCTTTGGAGAGAAAGCAAATTTGAGCATTTTGGTAAGGCTTTCTGTTTAGTGTGCTATGAACATCCGTGCTATCTCCTCCAGATAAATAAAGAGCTGGATGCTTTCGTGGTTTGGCTGGAGAGTAAACATTTCTTAAACAGAAACACCAGTACTGCTGCTCACGGTCTGTCCCATCCCCCCTTCTGCCTCCATTTCCTTTTCTTCTACAACATTAAGAAGCAGTAACAAGGAGTCAGGATTGGGGTCACACACCCCAAACCCCTCTTCACCTTCGTTCTTCCCGAATTCTTCAAAGACTAGAGACAAACCACCATTTTAAATCCCAACTCTGCATCTTGTTTCTTGTAGTTTTAGAATGAATCTCCAAGCCTAAGCTCTTCACTATTAAATGAGGATGAATTCTACTTATAATATCACAGGTGGGTGTTGGATGATACAAGAGATGTGTGTAGCGTTCTAATTGACTAGTATAATTCATTAAATGACTTTTCTGAAATTCTCTGAATTAAAGTAAGTTACAAAACACATTTTCTAAAGGGCCAACTGTGACAGCCTCAGCTAGTCTAAACCTGTGCAAGGGGTCCAGCCTCCCGGGTCTTGGCTCCTGACAGCATCGGTGTGTCCCTGGCACATCACCATGATCAGGGCACGGAGGAGACTGCAGAGCTGACAGAGGCAGGGAGCCCCGCCAAAGCTGTCGGATGCGAGAAATAAAAGGCCACAGATGGAGAAATCTGGTTTTAATTTTTTGAGTTAAGAAGTTTTAGAAAATAAATTTTTGCTCTTTTTTTAATGTTATGCCTGAAGGAAAAATAATAATAAAACAAGAGGAGAGGAGGGAAGGTAATCTGCCAAAGGCCGTTCTTCGCCATTCTTCCTGCTTCTATTCCTAGAAACGAAAAATTGAAAACTGCAGGGAACTGTGTGGGCAGTGGGCCATGGTTTCTCACTTTGCAGCTTGCTCTTCGTTGTGACAGGAAGTTTCCTTTACTGAGGAGAGCCAGCGCCCACTGCTAACTTTAGACAAGGAGCACAGATAATGAGTGATATTTACCCCGTGCTTACTGCATGCAGGCAGCATGCGAGACACCTGGCCAGACCGATTCCAGCTGGCCTTTGCCACAAATCTATGAAGTCACCATAGAGTGGGGACCCTGAATGATGCTTACATGGAAGAGGCAGGGTGTGGATGACTGTCTCATTTCTGTACGCCAACGACTGACTAATACTGTTATTCTGATTCGGAAATTATAAAAGAAGGGTAAATGCAAAATTCGAAGTTTCCAAACCTTCACCCCAGAACCACAGAACACATCTTGCTTCATGGGGAAGCTTTGTTTGTCATTCCACCTCTGATCAGGACCACACCACCCTCCCACTCTTCACAACCCTCACATCAGGACCTGCTTCTGTGGCTGCGAACTTCTCATAGAAAGCAAAGTGCTTCTGTTCCTTGTCCACACAGATGAGTTTCTGACAGCTGGAGGGTGAGAAGAAGATAGCGTCATTTCTTTGCTGCTTATTGCCTAGAAGGCTCTGCGAATAAGAGCTGCTATTGCTATTTTAGCATAGCTGGCACCCGTTGGTTTTGTCCTTGAGAACACTGACTGGTGCAGATGCCACGTGAAATCCAACATCTCCCCTGTGTCATTTGCTATGTGTGCTCCCTATTTCCCGTTCTATATTTAGATGCTTTGCTTTCTTATTTCTGTGTTTTTAAGGGCATCCTAGAACTCAAAGCAACGGTTGAGTACCTCCACAGAGCTCCTTAAAAATCAGGACTGCAAATACCCCACCATAGAATCACGTGGCCTTAGATACTTATGTGCAGATTTACATACAGATAATAGTTGGTGGTGGTGGGAGACATTTACCTCAGCAGTGTAGCCAATGGTAGCATGCCCATACTCCTGCAAATAGTGAAACCCACTTATGCTTTATGATATACATTTTATAAGTATTTTCTCCCAGTATGTGGCTCTCCCACAGAGCTGGCTATTTTAGCTGTAGTGAGTTCCAATCTAGGTTGTCTTTCATGGACGATTCGTTTGTTCTCATGTATAGCTGGCCTGAAACCTTGCCTCAGACCTCCTATGAAATGGCTAGAAGAAAGGGGAGTACGCCTCGACTCACAGGCAGAAGCAAGGACTTCCTGAACAGGAATCTGGGTGCACAGACCAACAACAGACACATTGGGGCTCACAAAGTTAAATGCTTCTGGAGGGCAAAGGAAAGTGACAACCAAGTGAACAGGCAGCCCACAAATTGAAAGGAAAATCTTTGCCAGCCATATCAGCCACAGATTACTGTCTTGAGTATACAAAGCACTAAATATCGGTAGAACAAACAAGCCAATTAAAAACAGACTAGAGAACTAAACTGAGTTCTGAGAACAAGAAATATAAACGACTAGTACACTTTAAAATGTGCTCCACATCAGGTTATATTTAGGAATATATACACACATATATGTGTGTATATATACACACACAATAACAATTAGTACAAATTAAAATTAAAACAATGCTGTGAATTTGAAAGAGCATGGGGAGGGGTATATAGGAAGTTTTGGAGGGAGAATGGTTGTAATGAAATTATAAGTGTTCAGCATCTTTGGCTGGCAGAAAAATGGAGATTAAAACTAAGATCCCATCTTGCCCCAGTCAGAATGGCTATGATGAGGAATATCAATAACAACAAATGCTGGCACAGGTGTGAGAAAAATGGAAACTGGGACACACTGCCGGAGCAAGCTTCAAGTCCTGCAAATGTTTCTTTGGAAATGAGCCTGGAGATTTCTCAAACCACTAGAAACAGAGCTGTTGTATGGCCCAGTTGTACCACTCCTGTCTTATATAGGAAGGGCTTTGTGTCCTGCTACAGAGATATGTGCACATCCATACCCATTGCTGTTCTAGCTAGGAAGTGGAATCAACTTACATTCCCATCAACTAATGAACAGATAAGGAAAATGCACCTATCCACAGTGGAATACTACTCAGCTGTAACAAAGAATGAAATCATAAAGCTTGCAGGTAAATGGATGTTACTGGAGAATATATGGAGTGAAGTCACCAACACCCAGCAAGACAAATTTCACAAAGTTCTCTCTGGCTTCTAGCTTCAAATCTACTACTGTTTTGTATGTTTATCCTGGAATACTGTGGAAGCTAAGTGGAAACTAGACATGGGAAGGATATAGTAATGGAAGAGAGATGGTATATTGGGGGGAATACTGGAGACAGAAAAGTTCACGCTTGGAAGAGGGTGGGAGTCAGGGGATGAGGTTGGGGCAGGCATCCTAACCAAGATGGAAGCTTCATGAAAAGTTATATTGAAACTGATCTTCAAGCCCAGGAAAACTTAATTAGAGAGGGTAAAACATAAGTGGCCTAAAAGGGGATGGGGAAGAAACCCTTGGCATTAAAGGTTTCAATGAGGACAGTGGAGTGGGAAGAGGAGAGGGGCATGGCTGGGTTAGCATTGGTGAGGGGACCCCAAACACGGGCCACTGCTGATCATTTTGGATGTTCCCCAAAACTAGAAGGTCAGCCCTGATGCTGAAAATGCCACTCACTGCAGGCTGTAGAGAAATCAACCTCAAACTGCACAAGAAATGCTCTCCCTGCTGGCTGGCTTACTTAGTGCCAGAAGGGTCTAAATAGGCTGCAGGGAATAGGGAAGTGGGACATTAGTGTTTGTACCCAGCATTCTCCTCCGCAAGCTGCAGTACTGGCATGGCTACACAGCTCACTGGTACAGTAGTGGCATCTTGGTTATGGGAGCAGTCAGCCTCTTTCTGTTGTATACAAGGAATTTCCTTACAGCAGGAACCTCATTAACAGAACCTCATGGTCCTGTTAACCTGGTCAAGAGACAGAGAGGATCACAGGCCCTTGAGGGAGAGGATCTCTTGTTGTTGTGTTAAATTATTTTGCTGCCAAACTGTCTGTTAAATACTTGTGTTTGCAATCCTAGATTTGTGCTGCCCAAATGTTGGTCAAGCAGTTCTGGTAATGGTCAAAGGCTGGGTATAGGTAATTGTGAGTGCTCAGCTGTGCACGGGTCATCTACACCCACCTCTCCACTTTGTACATTTATTGGTGTGTATGTGTGTGTGCAAGTGTGTGTGTGTGTGTGTGTAAGCATGTGTATGCAAGTGTGTGTGTGCAAGCATGTGTATGTACCAGTGTGTGTGTGTGTGTGTGTGTGTGTGTGTGTGTTCCAGTGAATTTCATTTAGCCTGTTTACAGGGTTCCTTTTATCTTACCAATGGCTACACTGCTGAAGAAAGTGTCTCCCAATGCTGTCAACTATTATCTCTATATGAGTCTACATGTAAATGTTTAAGGCCCCAATGCATCCTTCCTGATTCCATGACAGGGTGTTGACAGGCCTAATCTTGAGATGTTCTTATGGCGGGACTCACAGTCATGGAAGTCAAGTGTGCCTGGATGTCAGCACTCCCAGCATCCCTGCCCCCACTTCTAGCTCTTATGTTCCTTCCCCATTTCCATGTTTCCCAGGCCTTGGAAGGGATGATTACATGTCCATCATGGCTGTCCATTCAGTAGTTTGTGCACAGACCAGTCACAATTCTGCACAGATACCTTTAACCACTGCTAATAGAAGGCTCTCTGGCCCAAGTCGACAGTAGCACTATCCTTTGGATATAAACACAGTTAGGTGAAAGCAACTTGAGAAGCACTTCATGGCTGCTTAGCACAGTAACAGCAGTAGGCCCCACCCCTCCCCTAGGCCTGTAATCTCCCTGGTCATGGGCTTTTGCCCAGATCTGTTCCTTCCTCTGAAGTTGCATGAAATCTAATGAGGAGGCAGTAAGTTATCTCTACAACAGATTCGTCACAGTTGCATTTGTGGGCTCCTCTTCCTCAGAGGTCAGCGTCTTTGCACTCAGTGTCCACAGCTGAGTAAGGCTGTCGATAACTGTTATCCCATAGCAGCTTGCAAACCGAGTCCCAGGACTGTGATCCAGTGGTGAGGCAGCTTCCGGTCCAGGTGAAGTCTGCCTTCACTTTGCCCTACAACCACAGCATGTGATGCCATCAGCCCTAGGGGCATACCAACTAGTTCTGGTGGGCAACTGCCAGCAATTATCTTTAATCTTTAGTGTTACATTCTCTTACAACCATTAACACTCCAAAATTCTTACTTATTCATTGCTTTATTGAATTCATAGCAACGTATCAGGTACCAAAAACTGTGTTTGGAGTTTGTCTTAGGTCTCTAGTGTGATTATAAACTCCTTGGCCTTAAGCAAATTGTGAAGGAAAGGTTTAATTGACTCAGATATTTCAGGTGATAGTCCACTGAGGAAAGCCAAGGCAGGAACCTGGAGGCAGATACTGAAGCAGAACCAGGGAGGGGTGCTGCTTACCGACATGGCTTGCTCAGCCTGTTTTCTTATATATCCCAGGATCATCTGTTCAGTACTGGCACCTCCCACAGTGAGACGGGCCCTCCCATGTCAACTGTTAACCAAAAAGTATATGGTACCAGTTTGCTTATAGGCTAATCTGATGGGGACATTTTCTCAATTGAGACTCCTTCTTCCCAGATGACTCTCACTTGTGTCAAGATGTGTGTGTGTGTATGTATCCAGCACAGTTGGGCAATTGTTCTAATTTATTTTCTGTGACTAGAACATGAAACTTAAGCCTAGGTAATTTGTACTGAAAGTAAAAGTAAATTTATTGCAATTTTGGAAGCTGAGAAGTTGATGAGCAAAACACTGGAAATTGGTGAAGGTCTCATTCCTGTGTTGGAACAGCGGCAGAGGACATCACATGCAAGACTGAGCAAAGCCCTCAGCTCAGGTCTTTTCTTATACCTGCTTATAGTACTAATCCCTCATGGAGACCCCAATCTGAGGACCCCATCCGACATCTCTTGCTTCTCAGAGATCTCACTTCTGAGTACCACATTGTGATTTTGAGGATTTTGAGGGTTCTCCACCTGGAAAAAGATATCATGGGGACTTGGTGACTGTAGAYACAATGCAAACTACTGTAGGACTCAGAGGAGAGACAAAGCAGATAAGGTTCAAGGAGTGTGGTGGAGACAGAACGTTGGTCAGCTGATCAGGTAGACCTTGTGACTATGATGAGTGCAGAGAAGAGGGCTTTGCTGTTATGAGACCAGTAAGACCCGTAGCAAGAGTACCCCCAAAAGGCTTTTCTGAGGAATGCCACTTGCATGGAGCTGAAGCAACGTGTTGGAGTAAGGAGAGGGAGGCTAGTGAGTGGCAGAGAGCGCTGTACCCGAGCAGAGCAGTGCTTCCTCAGTGTCGTCTGCCAACACAGCCTAAAGAGGACAGAGACCATCAACACCCAGTCCTCCTCAGTAACCGAACTCTAGCTTCCTGGCCAACCCTTCCTGTTACCATGGTAACAAGATCTGCGAGGTGGTGCTTGCCTCAGCCTCCTCACCTCATTGATTCTCTCCATCACATCTTTCACATCTTTATCGTTTTTTATAACTTTTTTTTAATTTTTGAAATTATAACACAATTAGATCATACCCTCCTGTCTTTCCTCCCCCTGCATCTTGCTCATTCAAAAATGCATAGTCTCCTTTTCTTTGTTTACACACACACATACTCACACACACANATATTCTCAGCCACGGAACAGAGGAAGCTGAGTCCAGATCCAGTCATGGTTTTCACATCTCTGCCACTTCCCATCCTTGGGGCCGTCGTCCATTCTTCAGCCTTTTTTTGGTTTCTTAACCTTTAGAAAAGGTAAATAATAATAGGACCTTATCTCATAGGCCTGTTGTGGGAATTAAAATAGATCCTAGACACAGAGTGCTTAGAACAATGTCTCTCCGAATGAGCACTTGTWAATGTTAGCTGCTGATAATCTTTAAATTGAGTTAAATTTAAGTAAGAAATAAGTTGGAGAAAAGTGATGTTTTGAGAAACCAAACCAAACCAATGATTTGAGGTAGCTTTCTTCCTCAAATTATGTGTAGATTGGGGGAGAAACAACTTGGCTTGCTGTCTCTACTGCTAGCTCTGACTTCACTACTTAGAAAAGCAGGGTGATTTTGAGCAATTCATTTAGCTGTGAGAGTCCTGATTGAGCTTTAGTTATCTGTTTTTATGTACAGGATCTCACACTGTAACCCCTGAGTGACCTGGGAYTTTCATTCGATGTAGTCCTGGTTGGCCTCCAGCAATAGGCAATCCTCCTGCCTCAGCCTCCCAAGTACTGAGAAGGAATAAGTTAGTGAGAATCATGTCAGTGTTGGGAATGAACCATCACGTTATTTCTCTGGCTGGAGGCCTTTTAAGATTTCAGTGTTACTGAATGAGGGCTCAGGATGACTCTGCAAAGTTCATCTGTCCTTTGCAGAGTGAGTTACTCACATGAGTTCTAGTCTGTATTTCTGGGGAAATTATTTCAATTAATCCCTGAATTGCAGCTCTCTCCCCTGGCACAGCACACAGCAGCTGTTCAGTGCACAACAGAAGAAGTGTTTGTTTGTCAAAGGAAGAACACATTTTCTTTTAATTGTTGTTCAACTAGAATCACAGGAGACTTGAAGGAAAGGATAAAACAATTTCCAGAAGAGAATAATTTCTGCTCTTATATTCAACGTAGAAACAGAGTAATGATTTATACTGATGCAATGGCAAGAGAACTCTCTTCAGGCACAATCAGTCTCTGGGCTGCTCATCTTTGGAGCCCAGGCACTAGCAAACATTTCCAAATCACTGACAGTGGAATATAATAACCCCTTGGGAGCAGTTATGGTGAATCTTGTCATCGGCCTTTGGGGGACATTTGAATCTTGGTATTAATAACACAATAGCTTGGAAGTGGATTCTTGAACACTTCTGTACTCTGTGCCCCCATCATGATAACTACGGCCTGAATTCAATGGACAAGAAGTCTTTTCAATTTTTAAATAGTATAGACAAGAGTAACACCTCAAACCCTTTCTCCATAACTTGTGAGGAACCATAATTTTACATTAGAGCCCTACCACCTACAAGATTTTATTGGGAAAAAGTCATAGCTATTATTCATATTCTCTTTAAATGGCTAATAGTGTAAGCTCTGTTTTGCAGCCTTCAGAAACAGTCAAAACTGCTTTATATTAAATTCTTATAACAATTTGCCCTTGGACAGGTCCTTGGTTTTCTTCGTGTTGCTGTTTTTTTTTTTTTTGTAATTTCCACCCCCCCCCACTAATAGGTTCAGACATTTTGGCAATTTCAGTACCAAAAAGAGATTAATGGAAGTTTAATTCAATAAACTGCATAGGATTAAATCTGGAGCCCAAAGTGAGGGCTATTTTTTTCTTTTTT
>BDUI01002733.1:97691-117245 GCA_002335545.1 Apodemus speciosus | reverse complement strand
AAAACAAGGCTGTCCACTTTCTCCATATCTATTCAATATAGTACTTGAGGTTCCATATAGAACCCCACAGAAGACAGGATTGGAGGATTGTAGAAACAAAGGGGTCAAGRACACCAARAGAACACAGCCAACAGTTTCAACYGAGTRAWGCTTATMATGCTCATAAAGTCTGAAGGACCATCATAGAGCCTGCATGGATCYGAGCTAGGTCTTCCRCATATATGTTATGATTATATAGCMTGGTGTTCTTGTWGGTATTCTCCCAATGGTGTGTGGGTGGGTGAGGAGAGGTGTCTGACACTTTTACCTGTTCTTGGGACCCTTTTCTTCTTACTGTGTTGCTTCATCCAGCCTTGATATGAGAGTCTGTGCTTATTCTTATTGTAACTTGCTATGTAATATTCAGTTGGTGTCCCTGGSAGTCCTGTTCTTTTTGTATTGGAAATGGAGAAGGTGAGGAGGAGTGGATCTGGGGAATAGAAGAGATGAACGGGGAAGCGGGGAGTGAAGGAAGGTGAAACTGTGGTCAGGGTGTAGTATATGAAAGAAGAATAAACTAAASTTTACTAAATTAAAATATAATTAGATTACTGACTGCCTTCTTTTTCCATGTCYCAGCACCTTCYATGCCAACATCCACACATTTTAAAACAAAATTTTTACAAGTATGTTCTCCTCTCAAGAGTAAAATTCAGAGGCAAATACATTTTAAAGAATCATGACTGTGGCTGTTGCAGAGCTGAGGTTGTTTTTGATTAGATAGCTTCAGTAAGTGAACATCRGAGCCTAAATCCTTATGAGAAACTGAGCCAGCGAATTTGCATAGTCCAAAAGATGATGTTCATCCTTGCATTTTTGAAATTGTCCAGTTCCCCATCTGTAGTCCAATAACTGTAGCCACACCAAATATCTGATCAATAGTCCAAAGCTAAAGAAGATCCCAGGAGGAAATCTCTTTTTGCCAGAAACATTTGAATCTTTTCCTAAGTGGTAGGCCCCAATCACTGCCAGAGTATTTACCCTAATTAGCTCTTCAAGTATAGTTCCCTCAGGATGAATTCAAAGTATATTCTAACCAATATTCTGAAAGGAAAATCCTCTAATTTCCCCCAAATTAATGTCCCATTAGTCAGCTGGCCAATCTCTTTTAAACTGTGGGGTAGGATTCTTTCCAAGAATTTCAGAATGAGATGTTAAGTCTAATACTCCAGATAAAAAGTGACCAGATGTTTTCAGAACAATTACCTCTGTCTTTGCTTTGGTACATATAGCTGTAAAAATAATTAAGTTAGGTGCATAATTTTCAATGATGCTTTAGCATCCCAACAATGGTTAACTCCAGAGAACTGACTCTGGTAAAATATATGGTCATATGTAGAAGTTGCTTACTCCCAGGTCCACTTTTATAGCAGTTCTGGGARCATAATCAATTCTGTGCTCAAGTTAGGAAAAATACAATATGGCTGCCATTAGTGGGAATATAACATAGAATATAAAATCATATTCTAAGTGTGACTACTGCTTTTTGTTGTGGGAATTATTGAAAAATGAACCCACTAACTCTCTGCACTCTTGCTTCCTTCAACCTGCCAACTCTCCATCTCGCTGAGCCATGTCCCTGCTTTAGTACCAAGACACTTTGTCTGAGTGGGGTCCATACCAGTTCTATCCCACATTTCAATAATCAAATAAATCCRCCATCCTCATGGTTTGATAACACAATACCCAGTAACCCAGAAAATCCAGACTCAATGGTCATAGTTAATCAAACAGATTTATATATCAATAAATTCTCAATACAMAAGATGTCAATACAATAATTTCAGAACCAGTTGATAATGATAAAAACTGCCCACCTAGATTAAATTATTCCAATATTCTAACCTTTATGCTATCATAACAACCTGTGGCTGGTTCACATCTGCTGCCATCTTCCTTTCCCCTTGCTGCCCCAGATGTTCCCTGTCTCTGCAACTCTTAGCTCTGCCTCCCTTTTCCCTGTCCAATCACAGGCCTCCTAATGCCCTAATGTAACTGGACAGGGTAAATCCTGCCACAATTTTGAAATCTAATTTAATCACAGGCAAGCTGTGTAATTGGATGCAAGTTATTGNCACACACACACACACACACACACACACACACACACACACACACACACATGAGTAAGTGCACTTGATACATCAACAGCAGGGGCCTCTTCAGGCCTCAACTTTCTAACTTATTATTACTTGAGGGATCTGAGCTAGGGGCACGAAGCCACTTGGGGTTCTCACAGTCGCTGGAAGTCTCCCTTCATGGTTGCAGGCTGGTTCCCAGCATGCCAGCAGCTCACAGAAAAGCGGGAGTGTGGCCGCTCCAGCTGAGGCCCGCTACTCCTGACCCCTTCTGTCTCTACACTCCAGAAGTCTCCATGATAACTTCTGTTTCAAAAGTACAAGATCAATCATGTGACGATAGAAATCTGCCAAATATTTGACCTTTTGGACGGAGGGAAATGAAGGAGGAATCCACGGGCCTGACAAAGGGAGGGACAGTCTGGAGCCAGACTGAAGGAGACAAACAGGCGAAGACTCAAGAGAACTTCCGCTGGGAGCCTATAAAAATAGTGCAGGCCTGCCATGTCACTCAGCTCGGCCTTTCACCATCGCTCCTCCAGCTAAGGCATCGCAGTCCGTGTTAAAACAAACAGCTCCGTGGCCAGGTATCATTAACCCTGCAAGACAAGCAGAGCAGCTACTGCTGAGCTAATTGATTCCAGGGATCCAACCCCCCCCCCCCACACACACACCCACTCTTCTCCTCAGGCCTGGATGGCCACAGCCTTGGGTGCCCCTTTGGGGCACTGTGAGAATCTGGAGGGAAAGTCCTTCATTCCTGCATGTTTGACACCCTTCCCCACCAGGTCCCTTTTCACATCATCACCTGTCCAATCTTTCTCCCCTGTCTTTCTCTTCACCTCAAATCACAGACACGTGCTTGATACTGTGGCCCAATCCAGATGTTCCCTTCCAGATGCCGATCCCTGCTCCATGCATCTATGCCCCTCCACCTTTTTTTCTTTCTCTTTAATCTTCATGTCTCCATATCTCTTTCCCATGTCTTCCCCAGGTTTCCATCTCTTTCCCCCATAGTTCCTTTCCCTGATTTGTGACCTTGTAACACACTATACATCATGGTTGCTTAGTGCACAGTCTCCCTGTTGACTTATTCCTCTCCCTCACCAGACAAGGACAGGAGCTCGTCAAGGGCACGATCCACCCTGTTGTGTCTCCCCCCCCCCAGCACACAGGGTAGACCAGAACACTTAACTGTCAGTGGCAGATATTTGCTGGGTGGGATCATTCTTCTTTAACTCTTGAATCTTGGAAATGGTGCCTCGAGTACATAGACGACATTGGAAAAGACCAGCAAACTGAAGTGTTGTGATCTGCAGCCGATTCAGCTGCAAGTTCTCAGATCTCTGTCCAGCTAGGGATGCACGGTGAAAAGCTTAGCTGGGGATGCAGAGACGCTGCTGGCCACGCCAACGCTGCTGGGACCCTTCCTATAGCCTCGGCTTACCATTGCTTCCAACTGAAGTATATGCACGTGACTTCCTGATGCGGCAGCTTGAGCAAGAAATGAAGCCAGTCCTTAGAGGAAACACTGGGCACTTCCTCAAGCTTTCAGTGGAGACCAGGCTAAGAACCAGAGAGCCCAAGTGTAGTCTCTGCTAGCCACGCCAGTGAGAGTGGGAAAGACCTGGATCATGGGAGTCCTGAGAAGATGATAATGATAAATGCCTTCCTGCAAGTTGTTGGGCTTCAGGCTCATTAACTACATCAACCCACAGCCCTGAAAACTCCAATTCTGAGGCACTAACCTGAATGATTGTATGTTTAAAAGCAGGCATAGCTTTTACCTTAATCCATTTGCTCTAGGATCTCTTTTTCTTTATTGAACCGAGAGCATGTCCAAGAGCATGAATATAAATTCATTCCACTTCATAGTCTAGCCCAGAGAAAGTAGGTGGGAGGAGACTGTCTCCTGCATAAGAACCACAGAGTCCCCTGGGCTCAAGTCCTCAGCCTGGTTCAAATCCTTAGAGATGACATCATTTTGTTTTCATTTTACAAATAGAGATTTCCTGTCCTTTTGAAGGTTAATCCAAGCACCCTGTATTTCTTATGTGCTCCCACAAAAGACAGAACATTCATCAAAATTTCCAAGGTTCCCAGGCTGTTCTAACTATATACAATCGGACACCTGGGCTTAGCCTTTAAGGAAAACAGTTTAGAAAATTGCAATTGCAAATTACTAAATAATTTTTAAAAACTTTAAGACCTCATTTGGGAAAGTGTAAGAAATATAGAACTGAAACAATATTGTTCTTGTTTCAGTCTTTGTCTTTATTTTATTCTCTAAAAGCCAGAAGTTATATTCTAGACTCAACTGTGAAATAAAGTGTCAATTAACAATCATTTATGAAACACCTACCCTAGATAAATCCCCCTGTCAAACATTGTGGGTAAGAACTGGTCAAGAATCTCATAGATGTACCATTTAGGGACTAGTACTCAATGACCACTTATTCTCAGTATTATGACTATTTATGAGTTCTGCGCTTGCAGCTGTCCATTATCAACAGAAGTTTCTGTGACTAAGGCCAAGAGCAGCATGAATATGTGGATATAAGCATAAATATTTGGAAGAAAGCCAGACAACATTTAGCAAAACAAGTACTAGCTTCCCTCGTCTCCACCACCCAGGTCCTATGAGCTCCCAAGCTATGAGATTTTGACAAGGTTTACAGAACCAAGCATGATTTTCTTCTGTAGAGCAGACATCAAAGCTAAACACAAAGTAGTGTGTAACCTTTATAACAGTCAGGCCACGAATGGAGCAGCGGGCACATCTTGCCTGGTGGACTGGTATTACAGTTTGCATTTGGATTAGTTTTTTTCTATTGCTACAACAAATGCTATGACCAAGGCAACTTATAGAAGGAAGGGTTTATTTGGGGCTTACAGTTTTGAGGAATAGGGGTCCATCAMCGTTAGGGCAGGGAGCATGGTAGGAGACAGGCAGACATGGTATTAGAGTGGCAGCTGAGAGTTTACATCTTAATCCACAAGCACAAAGCTGAGAATCAAATGGGTCTTTTGAAACTGCAAAGCCCGTCCCTAGTGGCACATCCCCTTCAGCAAGGCCACACCTTCTAATCTTTTCCAAACCATTCCACCAATTGAAGACCAAATAGTCAAACCTATGAGCCAATTAGAGCCATTCAAATTCAAAGTACTACAGTAGACTTCACAGCTGGGTAAGATCATTGATTCCTGCCCCTCAGTGGCCCACATAGTATCTTTTGGGAATGTGAAAGCTGATTAGCATGAAGGAAGCTTCCAGATCAGTTCCAGCTTGATGTCTCAGTGTTGTATAACCAATGTGTACAGTGTCTCCTGCATAACATCATCTAGTCATGGCGGGGAACTAAGAACAGCGGCAAAGCCTGTATTGGTTTGAGTCCTCTTGGCCCTTCTTGACCAACAACTCACATGGAAGTGTCTCACAACTGGTACTAGGATTTTCACTGAATAACCTATGGCTTCTGGCAATTTTTCTTGGATGCACATACCTGCCTTCAAACTCTGCTTTCTAAGTTATGTTTTAATTAGGTTTTAAAATGTTTGTGTAAAAGGCCTATTGATCAATGGAATAGGATTGAAGACCCAGAATTGAATCCACACATCTATGGCCAATTGATCTTCGACAAAGGAGCTGAAAACATCCAATGGAAAAAAGATNACTATTATTATTATTCATGTACCACTTAGTTTGTACAAAGTACTCTTCTATGTGTCTTTTATATACTTTATATGATAATATTCATGCAAGAAATTAGCAAAATACCTAATCGTACCTAATCAGTAATAGTTATCCTTGTTGTCCAGTGGTGGTGATTAAGATTCAAAGATATTGGATAATTTTACAAGGCTTTTGCACTTATGAGGTTAGAACCAAGATCTGAAGGGAAATTTGTAACAGAATCTGAACATCATTACTCTCTTTCTCTTTGAACAACCTATTAATTAAATTAAATTGGCTTAACGAGAAGTACATGTCCCCATTTTTCATTTCAAGATAAAGAATGGCATTAGAAAGACCTGTAAACCCCTCTCAATATGTTCTATTAGCTAAAACTCTTATCATTTTTTCTTTTAAGGCACATATGTCCACCTCAAATTCTGAACTCTAAAGATTGCTAGCTTATTTACAAAGATTAAACTCAGAAGTTTACTTCTTGTTGTCTGTCAACTTTACATCTCCCTTTTTCTTCTAACTCCAWTCCATATTCTCCATAACAGACATGCTTGGGGCTGAGCTTTAGGCAGATGCCTCTGGTGATARTAGGGCCCCTTGTTGAATCACAGAGAAAACAGTAAAGGAGATGAGCTTAGAATCCATGGTAGCAATTTAGGAGGAAWCATCTGAATAATATGGTAGCAGTGGGAGGAAAAAGGAAGTCAAAGAGAGAAAAAATAAACCTGAACAAATCTGACAGGAGATGTGTATACAGGAAGAAAGCTTGGTCCAAAGATGATCAAACTCCTCTGAAGCTCTGATGAAGGTATGCACTGATGCCTTCATGAAATACTGGGGCTTTAGAGATCATGCATAATCCAGTCTAAAAATTAAGCCTCAATGCAACAAAGAATCACAAAACTTCCTTGAGCCCTGTGTCCCATTCCCTTAGAGTTGTGATGTGATTTCAGGTTTGGATCATAGCTTTTAGCCTTTTCTTTGTTCTTATCTAAACTCCAAAGAACATTTGTGATCACTAATGGCTGCCTCTCCTCATTCCTTCCCCTGAAAGCATGGACCAAACCTTCAAACTTCTCAACAATGATGAAATGCTAGTTTTTTGTCTGATGGTAATGTAGAAATTTAAGAAATCATAATAGATTGCAAATTATGAGCTGTTCCAAGTAGGGTCTGGGCATGCGTCTAGTAAAGTGGTCACAGTGATATGCAAGGAACTAATATACTATCCAAATTAATTCTATTTTGCTAGTTATTTAGGACAAAGCTAAAAGAGATACCATCATTTCCTTCAGAAGACAAAGTGAAGGGAGTTCAAGGAGCTTATGAGAATTTTCCAAATTCATGTCTAAACRTACCAAGCAAGAGCCCCCAAGTGCAGGACAGATCTCCAGAAAAGTTGCAAAGTGTGGGTTTCCCTTTCTTCTTCAGTACTGAGGCATTTCAACTGCTTAGGTACTTCAGTGAAGGCCAGTAAGATGTTAACAATGGAGGTGATTTGTTTTTTATTTCCTGTAAAACTTACAAAACTTGTAGGACTGGGCCCTCCCTCTTTTGTACTACCAACTGCWCACTGGATGATGGTCACTCATTCTTCTTTAAATGTAAAACTGGTGTTTTTTCCCAATCTGATAAAACGACGATAAATTTCAGAGATTATACCTGATATGTACTGTAAACTGTGTGCCTTCTGCATGCAGGCATTTTGTGAACACAACCAAATTTAATTATAACAGCCCTGAAATCTGAGCACTGAGTTCTCAGAAGAGACCAGCCAGTGGGGAACTGGGATATAAGTACACGTCTGAATCAGTTCATCAAAATACAATTAAAAAATGGCAGATTTGCAGAGACATACATTTACAGGTACACTTCAAGATGTACACTATTAAAATGTACTTGCTAGGCATTGCTTTAGACAGAGACAACAATGGATTTGTTTTTACAGTTTTTGTACTTATAAAGCAGTATATACCTGCTTTGGGTTTGAATCTTAAAAGCATTTTATTAGGGTGATTTAAATATAAAAATTAATGGGTTCCATAATTACATTTTCCTACATGTGTAAAATGGATTTTGGTCATATTCAATCCCAATATTACAGTTCTTCCAAAGATAAATGCAAGCCTTGGACAAGCCTTGGCTCTGTGAGACAGGCCCATAAACAGTGTCAGCGCTTGGTCTGGTGCTGNTCACAAAATTGAATCTATTTAGCACTTCAAAAACACCTCAAATTACTCACTAGCCTTATTCTTAATAACCTTTTAAAGATTTATTTAAAATATTTCTCTCTGTCTCTCTCTCTGTCTCTCTGTCTCTGTCTCTCTCTCTGTGTGTGTGTGTCTCTGTTGGTCTGTGGGTGGGTATACACATTTGAATATGGGTGCCCGTGGCAGTCAGAAGAGGGTGTTGGGTTCAGTGGAGCTTGAGTTCAGGGGTTGGGAATTGCTTGACGCAATCGCTAACTGCCGCGCTTAGGTGCTTAGCAGGAGCTGCAAGCATTCTTAAACATGAAGCCATTTTTTTCTAGTCCCTTAACTTGCTTTTTAAAGGGGGAAAACTTAACTCATTCTTGAAATCGACTTAAAAGTTGACATTTAAGTCCATCCAGAGCTCTAGATTGTCCCTATGTGTGTTTATAGATGCACAGGTGCTGTATTTATTTTCCTCCTTCTCCTCCTTAGTTATTTCAAAGGGTTGGCAAGCCTTCCAACAAAGACTTCTAAGTACAAGTTTCCACAAGTAAAAACACTCATTTTATATACTCTTAATATTTATTAAAAATTTATTTATTCTGTACATTTGAAAAAACATTTCTTTTGTGTGTTTAATTTCTTATATGATCCTTGCAAACATTGAACATTACATAGACTATAACACACATGGGATCTGAGCTCCTTCTAAACATTCTCATTTACTTTAACTGCACGAATGTCTCGCCTGCATGCCCCCGACATGTGTGCCTGGTCCCCTTGCAGGTCAGAAAGGGCCATTGGATTACAGGGGGTTGGGAGCTGCCATGTGGGTGCTGGGAATTGAACCTCTGTCTTTCCAAGAGCAGCCAGCACTCTTTTTTTCTGTTTCTCTTTTTTTAAAATTTTTTTTATTGGATATATTCTTTATTTACATTTCATTTCCCTTTTCCTGGTTCCCCACCCCCCAAATGTCCCACATGTCCTTTACCCTCCCCCTGTTCCCCCATCCAGCCCTTCCCACTTCCCTGTTCTGGTATTCCCCTACACCTACACCGATGCACTGGGCCTTTCCAGAGCCAAGGTCCACTCTTTCCTTCTTGTCGGTCATCAATTGGTATGTGGATTGTGTCTTTCAGCCAGCAGTCTTAACTGCTAGGCCAACTCTACATGTCTTGGGACCTGAATACTTGTAATTCTGATTTGCTCATCAGGCTTCAACATCTTCTTGCATATGAATTCCAACCCAGCATAAAGGATGGTAACAGTAGACTTTTGTCTTACAACTGTTAGCAAGTATTTAGCCAGTAATGCATCAAGTAATGTAGCTTTACTGACAAAATCCTAGATATGTCCTACTTATTGCTAGTGTGTAAGCAACACAGAAGGGAGAATTGAAAGATTCCTATTCAGACTTCTTTTATATTATGTGCAGTACAAGAAACTGAGTCTTGGAAGTTGACTTTGTCTTAGATAAGAATAGAACTCACATGTCCCTACCCTTTCTCTGCTAGGATTGGATTGGGTTTTATCTTTATATGCTTTTTTACAAAAGAGGGCACAAATGCATATGTTCTTCTGCTAAATGGTCATATGCCCTGCACTTGCTTGAAGCAGTTAAATGTAAATGCATCGTTTGTTTGATGTCTTAATCCCCTTAGGATGTAGAGCTGGTGTCTGCTGACCCTGTGTCACACTTCCCTCATTACCCAACATGGAAGCTGAGCTGAGCTCTGAAGTCATTTATGTATTAAAAGGAACTCATCACAGCTGGAATTAAACATAGAAGTCATATGGGAGTCTTTCTGTAACCACTGTAGGCGCAGGATTGAATGGAGTTCTTAGCGTGGAGCGTGGACCAGGGAAAAATAATCAGGTCTATCCAAGAAAGAAGTGGCTATAAAAGCAGCTATTCTGGGTTACACCACAGCTAACAGGGCTTTCTAAGGGAGATGGTAATAGTTCATGGTTTTGACGAGCTTGGCTTCTGGACAATACGCATTAATACAAACATTTGTTTAAAATATTTAACTTAAAAAAACAAAAAAATTAATTCCACTTATTACCTTAGAAAAGCCAGTAACATAGGAGAAATTGTCCCTCTAAGTACCTCTGCTTGATATTTCATCATTGCTGTCCTGAACTGAACTTGCTTCTGTGGGGAGATCATCAGAAAGGAGCATGCATCTGTCTGTTTGGAGTTCCTAATCCATCCAGCCTTCTTTCTTGTTTGTGTACTTGTTCAGTTCAAAGAAGATACCCCTAGTGGAGTCTGCCAGATCTCAGAGGCAATCGGGATGCCAATAATATATAAAGGCTGCCTAAAGAGTCAGTTTTACACTGTGTCCCTTCTCTCTGATAAGTGACACAGCATCCTGCATCCCTCAGCATGTAATGTGATGTGTGAATTTAACAGCATGTCAACTTAACATGACCCAGAAGCCTTCAGAAATGAAGAGGCAAGAAATGAGGCCACTTGTTTGTTTTTATGCTTGGGTCGACTTAGTAGATGATTGTGAAGATGTATGACTGGGTCTAGGGAAAATGATTTTAACGTAGTAAGTCAAGAGCAAACTTAGCAAGACCTGTGGCTTAGACTCTACCCTCTGCCCTGTGTGTTTAGGAATAAGGCTGTTCCTTTCATTCACGCACAGGAGGGTAATTCTGGAATGAGTGAGCATTCTACTTTTGCTTCAGGGAAAAGGCAGGTGGGTTCTGTGGCATGCTAGGGTGGGGTAGAAGCAAAAGGGAGATGAGAGTGACCTGCAGGCTTTGATTTCTCAGATGGCACCTTGGGAATACTTTGTCCTGAGTCCCATCACAATTATAGATGTTTATCCCAATGTTCCTAATTTCTTTTGGCTAGAGAAAAATATTAAGAATATCTGTGAAAATGAAAATTAGAAAAGGAAAATTTTGTAATAGCCTTGAAGTTGATTGAACCCAAAGTGGAAATGTGAATTCACAGCTGGACCGTCCCCACTAATGTCTTTAGTTCTTCCACAGGGCAGTGGAGGTCTCGCAGTGGTAAGCCCAGCTCACAGGGTAATATAAGTAAGGCCAAGGACAGATCCAAAAGCCTCCCCCCCACCCCCGCCATCTAATCGAGAGTATCCCTGCAAAGGGCTGCTGATGGAAAACCTTGGGTGAAAGTGCCTTAGGTCATTTTTTTCTTTACTGATAGGTGTTCCTGGCCACACTAATGAGCCGGTAAGCCATCTTCTCTTGTGTCTGTTATTTTCATCAGAGTTGAAAGTGTGGGCCGAGTAAGAGAAACCTCAGACATCCCCCACTCCCACCCCATGATAGACTTTCCTTTTGATTTGGAATCACCATTGCCTACAGAAGGAGCCCTTGCCAGACTCAGTGAGCTGAGCCATGTTTAGTATAAGGTGGCGTCTCAGGTCAGCCGCAGTGGCGCAGTGGCATGTCTCTCCGAGGATGGCCTCTCTGCTTGCCAGGCACTTTCTGCACATGGTTCATCTGATGATTTATTGCAGGCCCAGCTGCTTTGCTTATATTTTTTCAGTACTTGAAATAGAAAAGCAGATTCATTTGTAAATTGAAGCTCAGAGAGAAATAATATTAAATATGACTTTCCGTCAGACAAAGGGCAGAAGGGAGAAATCGGTCTCATGATTTAAAGCCACCGGCAGACAGAAGCCTGTTGTTCCGAGCGTGCTGTGGATACGCCTTTAGCTCTGAGAGGTGCTTTCTCCTGGGACTGGAGCTGAAACATGGTTGTGCTTCTCACATGAGAAGCATCAGCTGTGGTGTCCAGAAACAAAATGAAACTTTAAAACGCATGTGCATAAACATCGATTCACTCTTCCACAAAGACACATATACCTAGTGCCAGCATGGACTGGGTTCAGGACCAAATGGAACCTTTTTAGTAGAACGAAGTGAAATGAACGCTTGGCACTGAAGCAGAGGGAGGGAGGGATTTATAAAAGATGGAAAAAGCCCCCAAGGGTTCTGTGTTAGCAGTGGTTCTGGCAAAGGTGGTGCGATTGCTGTGACTTCAGGACAGACTTGATATGCCCCTGATGACCCCATTCCCCTCCTATTAAGATCAGTGTTCACTTTCTTCATTCATCCATATTCTTCATTTATTTATATGCATTCATTCATTTATCCGCCCACACATCTGTTACTGTCAGGAGTATTCAGTGAGAACTGAGGCTGTTCCTTCCTCTTGGCGTGTCCTCCATTTGTTCCTGTGGTCACTCCAGATTACCAAGACCAAATCCCTGCATGGTGTTAGAGCACGAGACACAGACTTGCTAAATATTATTTTTATAGTGACTGTTTGTAAGTAGGAGCAGAGATAAAATACTATGGGACCACGAGAATGACAGCAGCAGTTGGCRCGTCTCCCTTAATTGGTCCCTAAGAATTTGGTTGTCATACAATGCTAGATCCTTTGCCTTAAATCCCACGTTGAGTTTCTTTGCTATGCCTAGCCTTACTGGTTTTCTTCTCATATTTGTTTCTATAGTTGTTTTTTGTTTGTTTATTATTATCTATTTTTTCTAATTTATTGAGAATGTAAGAACTGATTTGTTAGGGAAGGTGCTATTTATTTATTTATTTATTTATTTATTTATTTATTTTACCTTATCTGTCTTGTGTTGATCTAGACACCAGTGGAATTCCTTTTCTTAAATATGCTCTATCATTCTTGAAACATAACAAATACAACTATCAGCAAAATACTCTGACCCAGGAGTCAGGCACAATGTGTTGAACAATTTTATTGGCTAGGGAAGTGGCTTTGATGGTAGAGGTGCTTGCTTGCAAGCCTGCCGATCTGGGCTTGATCCCTGAACCCCAAGAGGTGTCAGAAAAGAATCAACTACTGAGAGTTGTCCTTGTGCCTTCACACGTTGCTGTGCATTGGGTGCCTTTATATCACACACACACACAGACACACACACATACACACGTATACTGTACACACACAAAAATAATGAATAAAAGAGACAATTTGGATTAAAAGAAAGTTAGTATGTGATTTTGATTGTTGGAAAGAAATGAAATCAAGGAGTCACAAAGTCAATATGACATCTGAGAAAAAGGCAGATCTTCTCCGAGAGTCTCCTGACAATGAGAAAATCTGTGGGCTTARTTTCCAAATGTTTTCATTAGGGAGTTTAACTAGATCAGATTTGTCCTTTCTGCAGCCAATAAGAAGTGTCTGTCAAGTGTCTTGGAGTACTGGTTGCGCCTGTACCTTCTCTTCTTTATAAGATACCTCAGCAATCAAGCCAAGGATCATTAGCATAGGAATGTATTACACTCTCACAAACATCTATAAATAAATTATAGTACATTAAGGATCACGACTATCAAGTTATTAATTAGATTCTTACATTTTACTGCTTTCTTTTTGGGAATTAGAATTTTGACCCAGGTTAGGTAGAGACATATATTATCAGTCCCCACCAGCATCTGAAGAATTAGTCTCTTGGTGAACTTCCCTAGTAGACAGTACCTGACATATGTCACAATTGGTTGCTAGGGAATTAAGAGCACCTTTTGTGATCCATTAGGAGATGACCCTTGGACGTCTATGCCTGGTTTCCTCTGGACTTCATCAACATGCCTGTTGTACCTACTTTGCTTTTTTTTTTTTCTAAAGTTCTCCTAGCATATCGCCAAACTGGACTGTGATATTTCAGACCCCTTGATTTAGGGCCAGTTGATCATTTACTTCCTGGACAAATACAGTCTGCTAAGTATTGTATGTGAGTGAGGAGATAGGGTGGCAGGCAGAGGGCAAATATGGATTACACAATTCACTTAGTGTTAAAACAATAGATGCAACAGGGTGATAGAAAAGTATGGGAAGCCAAGTGGGTACTGAGAGGATAGAGGAAAACTTGGAATTGATATTGGAAATAGGAGGGCATAGTAGTTTGAATAAGAATGGTCCCTATAGGCTCATATAATTGAATACTTGTGGAACTGTTTGGGAAGGATTAGGAGGTGTGGTCTTGTTGGAGGAGGTGTGCCACTGCAGATGGACTTCGAGGTTTCAAAAGCCCAAATCATTCTGTAGTAGCTCTCTCTGCCTCATGATTGTTGTCTCAAGGTCAGAACACTGCAGGGCCGTGCCTGCCTGCCTGTTCCCATGTTCTCTGCCATRATGTTTATGGAATCCAACTATCTGGAACCATAAGCCACAAATTAAACACTTTTTATAAATTGCCTTTGTCATGGTATTTTGTCACAGCAATTGAAAAGTAACTAAGACAGAGGGTATTTGCATGTTGTTCAAACCCATTGCAATGTGTCATCATTCAGGCCTGACTTTTGTCTGGATTTAGAGGAAAAGCCTATGGAATATTGAAGCATAAGGACCGTTTTGAGTGGAAAAGGCTGTCCAGAGACACAGAGATGAAGATCAAATAGCTATCTTATGAACCAAGGAAATGGGTAGTGACATTGAATGAGGGACATCTTCAAAAGAGTCATCACTTTGAAACTGGGTCAGCAGGAATTCCAAGTCAGCTAGATCAATAGGTCTATGTCCTTTCATAGCAACCAGCATGTTCTGATGACAAAGGAAACCACCGCTAACGACACACAGCGCTTTTGGTGTCCCAGGGGCTCTTCTGGTTTCTGCACATCAAATCTTTTCATCACAACAAACTCTAAGGTATACTTACTCTCCCAGTTTCACAGCCATAGAAGTTGAGGCCCAGAAAGCTACTTTGATCTTCCAAATTACCTCAGAGCCCCAGAGATATAGAAATAACAGTAATAGAAATATAGAAATAATACTTTAGCTTCTGTGTTTTGTTGTTATGGAATTTAATAGGTTTATTTGTTGAAGGTGGAATTTTTTTCTTNGGACGGGGAAACCAGGAAAAAGGGAAATGAAATGTAAATAAAGAATATATCCAATAAAAAAAAGAAAAAAAAGAATGTAGTGAGACACACATAAAAAAATAAAGACATTAAAGTAGGGGGCAGTACTGGTCAGGAAGAAGAAGGGATTGGGGGTAGGGATAGGAGAAGACAAAGAGATCAAAGAAGTGCGTGTATGTGTATGTACACACATATATATGAATGAAATTGTGAAAGACTTTTAAAAAGAGAGTTTCACAGATTAGGGCAGAGAGAGGCACACTGAGAGTGTCATGGGCATGTGTTGAGAGGCAGGTGGGGTAGCAAGGCTCTTAGACAAAAAAATTCACTGTGAAAAACAGTGGGATCAAAAGTACAGCATCATGTCTCGGGATGAGTCGCTGTCCTGGACAGTGCAGAGAAGTGTGGAATTGCAAGTGTTCTCAGAGAAGGCTGAACAGACTGAGCAAAGGGATGATAGCATGGGCAAAACTGACCATTGGGAAGATCAAGTTGGAAAGTGTGGTGTTCTTAATAGGAACGGCATAGGGCCTGTAGATATGGATACTTGGTCTCTAGGGAGTGGCACTATTAGGAGGTGTGGCCTTTTTGGAGGAAGTGTGTCACTAAAGATGGACTTTGAAGTTTCAAGAAGCTCAAGCTAGGTCTAGTGTCTCTCTCTCTTCCTGTTGATAAGGATGTAGAAGTCTCAGCTCCCTCTCCAGCACCATGTCTGCCTGCTTGTCACCATGCTTCCTGCCATTGCCATAATAGACTAAACCACTGAACTGTAAGCCAGCCCCAGTTAAATGTGTCCCCTTATAGGAGTTGCTGTGATGATAGTTTCTCTTTACTGCAACAGAACATCGATTAAGACAGAAAGTGTTGAAACTTCTAGACCAAAGTGTTAGGAATGGATGCTTTGGCAATGGAGAGAGGAGCTGAAGATTGACGACAGGTCTCACTTGACTTTAGACAGACTTGACTTTAGACAGACCCTGCTGCTCTGTAAGAGATGAGAAAGGAAATGTTAGTCACAGAGGACCAGGCATGAAGCTGCTGCTCTGGGCTGAACACATGGGTGTCAGAACAGGGCAGGGCAGAGATGGAAGCAAGAAACATGTAGAAATAAGGGATAGAGTCAACAATGCACAAGGCTTCTTTGGATGGTGGTGCTTATTGCTGTAGCAATATCAGCGGATACCAACATTCACAGTATTAACTGTACACCAAGTACAAGTTCAAGCATTGTTTATATGCAAACTCATTTTATAGATAGGTACTGTGTCTGTTATTTTACAGATAGAGAAACTGAGGCACAGAGAGACATGTACATCAGATAGGTTCATCTAGTAAATGGTAGGCCAGGACTTGAACCCTGAGCAACTATGGGAGCTGCAGTGTGGCTCCCTGCCCCCCCCCCACATGCATTGAAACTTGCAGACACGAGCTGAGGAGAAAACTGTGATTTCAGCACTGGATAAGAGATATAAGACTGGATGCCTATTCACCCAGGAGGACATATCTCACCCTGGGCCTAGAAGATTCTTTAGAGCCTCTGTGTATGTAGATACCTCCACCCAGGAGCCCGATGGTCATCCAGAGAAACTGTACTGTGAAGTTGAGGCAAGATAGCCCAGTCCAAACGCAGATTCTGATGGGACTAACGGGTGAAATCACTTCATGTCTAGACTGCTTTTCCTGTCGGTGTATTACGTGTTGAATATAAAATGCCTCCCAAAGACTCATGTGTTCAAACTTAGGCTCACAGCAGGTTGACTATTTTAGAGCATCTGGCTACTCCAGGTGGCAGAGGCTAGCTTGAGGATGGAGATTGCAGAGAGTGCCACTGGATTTGTCCTGCACCCTTCCTGTCCTCTGCTTTGTCACTGTTGGAAGCTAAGCAACATCTTTTGCCCTCCACATCACGGAGGACTCAACTCTCCGAATCTGAGTTAAACTAAATCTTTTGTCTTTCAGGCAGCTCCTGGTGTGTTTTTGTCCTAGTGATGATGAAAGTGGCTGATCCACGCAGTGGGAAATTCATATGATACTCAGCAGACTGGATGAGATGACCAGGTATAGACCCTGGTACCTAATGGGACTTGGTAAATATTCTTTCCCCTTCCTATGTTCTGCCCATGCTTAATGTTGTACGTTAAAGTGTGATTTCTGTATGGTTAAGTGGTTAAGAGAAAGATGTCAGGACTACCTCCTCAAAGCCCAGAGAAAGTGAGAATATGGTTTAGAAGCAATTTAATGCTGAGTATCTGGCTTGCTGGCATGAGCCCAGAATGTAGGTAACCTTTTGATTACCCAATGCCCTTCTGGCATTCCCATTGGGCTCTGGGAGCTTAAATATGAGCTCTGGGATGAGTCAGATCACAGCTATGCATGAAGTGGATGGATAGAAAAGATGCCAAGAAGAGGTACCTGGGAAACGGCTACTCATCAGATTTGTGTGGAACTGGCAACAGTTGCTGCCCGCCCTCGCCAGTGTGACTATGGAGAGGGAAGATCCTGTCCATGCCGCCAGCACAATGGGAGCTTTCAAATGAAGCCAAGCATGACGGGGCAAAGCATGCTGTCTCGCAGACACTGCGGACATTGTTAGCAGGAGTAGCCCGTTCGTAAGCCCATGGGTCGTACATAGAGGAATTTGAATGTAAAACTGAATCTGAGTGGAATCGATGGTATTCAAAAATCTAGATGAAATGTCCAGCTCCAAGCACCACCCACTGCAAACCTAGCAGCATTACTGGATCTTATAGTGGAAGCTAAGGGAGGGCAGGAAACCCAAGCTGCTCAGTGGGAATCCGTTGGGTGATAGAGGCGGAGCCCGGTCTTGACCCTGGCCCTCCCCCTGCCGCTTTCCAACACATTGTGCCTGTCAGGCCAGGTCTGCTTACCCTGAAGATGGCCCCTGGGACTCACTGTGGCCAAGGCCTTTGTAAAAAAACTACTCACCCCTAGACTATCCCTTTGGCTGCTTTATGGCTGGTAGAGTTCAAAACAGGTGTGGTGTTCTGCCTTGGCTGGAAATTGCCTTTCAAGTGTCTCTTGGGAAACAAGGAGGAACACCTGTCTTTGAATGGCATTCCATTGGAACTCTCTGGGAAGCACTTGGGAGAGATTTCAGCTTTTCATTCCTAGGAAGCTACAGTGCTGTGCCCTTTTTTAAATACATGTGGGAAAATTCAAGAACTGCTTTCTGTTGTGAGTACATGCAGGGCTAGAGTCATCATAGTGACCAGCGACTCTGGGATAACACTTTCAGTTCCTCATTGGAAGGCACATCGGTTTTTCCTAATAGTGTTTTTGTAAGGTTTGACCAGTTGACCTGGTTAACACAGTCCAGGTATACCCTCCCCCATTTGAGGGGAATCTTCCTGAAGCTTGGAATGGCTGTGCCCTCTGCTGTTTGATAACACTGTTCAAATTACTGTGCAGTACTGACATCGGTAATGATTGATAGTTAATGACTTTTATGCTGTGAGTCCAAACTGAGCATGGGTACACAGCCTTTAACCACCATGTCCTACGGCTCTTAGGGCTTCCTTCTTGCCACAAGGGACTCATGGCTGCTTTTATTAATGGTGGCCATGTTCAGCTCATGTCTTTTTTCTCTAACGGACTGGCTTGAAATGCACCAATCCAACGTCTGATTTGTACTTAAGCCCTTTCATCTGCAAGAAAACTTCCAACCTAAGCAAACTAGTCCAGAGCCCATTGTCCAAGAATAGTTTATAGTAACAACCTGAAGGGCTGGGCTTGCAAGACACAGCGAGTGCGGCTCTTGGAAGCAGCTCCTGCTTCTAAACCAGAAACCCCCAAGCACACAGTGGGTGGTCTCGCCCACATGGAACAACTCAGGCTTTAAGATACCCAGCAACGTTTGGAACCTTCTTTTAAAAGGACTGTAAAATGAATGCTTGCCTATACATTTCATGGGCCACTTGGGCAATAGCCAATTGTCAGTCATAACTGGGCCCCATTAGTCTAGTGGATGCTGAAGGCCACATGTCCCCTAACGACCATCCAGTTCTTGCTAATGGTTTCTCACTAGGGCAGGGCAGGAGAGGCTTCACTCAGGAAGCTCCATCTCCCTAACTCTCAGAAAGCTCTATGTTCCACAAGCTGAGACTGTTACCAAAATGCAGTGGAATGCAATTATGTCCAGCTTATTTGGCAGTAAATTTGATTTTGGCAGGACACAAAGGCTTTCCATGGAGTTCCACCAGTCACATTAGTGATGTTACTACTCTATAACAGTAATAACAAGAAATACCCCTGTTGTGTTGCTGGAACCCTGGTCTTGGACTTACCAGACTCCAAGTGCTGAGAAGCATTTGTTTGTTGTTTCTGACATTCAGTCTGTCAGAGCAACAAAGGCAGCTGGTGTGAGGATCAAGTGTATTCTCTCTAAATATTACCCTTCTGGTGGTCATGCCACCTTTACCATGTGACCTTGTCAAACATTCTAAGGGTCTGGGGTCACGGAAGACTGAGCTGCACCCTCCAGGCACTAAGGTGCTGCATTCTGTCCTTATTTGTGTAATGGACTACTAAACCTTTATTACAGTTGGTTAAAAGATGAAGACACAGACGAAGGAGGAAAAGAAGGAGGAGGAGAAGAAGAAGGATAAGGAGAAGAAGAAAAAGAAGAAGAAGAAAAGAAGAGGAGGAGGAGGAGAAGGAGAAG
>BDUI01002733.1:38284-51676 GCA_002335545.1 Apodemus speciosus | reverse complement strand
TCCTGAGTTTTTAATCTTAGCCATTCTGCTTGGTGTGAGGTGAAATCTCAGGGTTGTTTTGATTTGCATTTCTCTGATAACTAGTGATGTTGAACATTTTTTAAGGTGCTTCTCAGCCATCCGAATTTCTTCAGGCGAGAAGTCTTTCTTTAGCTCTGTACCCCATTTTGCTTTACAAAGGGGGTTCTAGCAAGATCCTGCCTCAAGAAACAAAATCAAAAGTAAACCACAGGAAAGGTGTTACTGTTTGGTCATACTCGAGCGACTCCAGCAGAGGCTTTGGGAGCTGTCTTGGTGAATGGTTCTTACTGCTCCAGCCAGCTGTGCTCTCCTTAGGGACTCCAATGCTTTGAGCAGAGCTCTATGGAAGGATTTTTAGGATACTAATTCTTTCAGAAATTATTTTCTCTGCTTCTCTCGTGGAATACTGATTTCTAAAAAGTCCTATCCGGTGGATCTCCCTCAATCCCAGTCTAAGATTTTTTCAGTCTTAATTAACATATCAATAGGCACTACAGGATTAATAAAAGATTACCCTTGGAGGGTACTTGGGGTCCAAGCKCCTCTGCCCCCTCCTCCTCCTCTCATTTCTTCTTGTTTCATCTCACAGTTTGGAATCCAGCGGGTACCCTCTTGATTGCAGTCCTGAATATATGTGTTGGCGGCAGCTGCTAGGGGACTAACCAGGACACAGCAGATGTGTCAACAACTAGGGTGGACTCAGCTCATACTGAAATTGCTTTTCAAGGGAGTCTCAGCCAAAGAGCTCACAGACACCCTTATGTGTTACTTTATTAATTTAAGCAATTAGTTAAAAAGTGCAATAAATATACGCTAGACTAAATGGGTTTTTGAAAAATTTCTAAAGTGTAATGCCTTGATTGACAGATTAAGTTTAAAAATAAATAAAAACAAGGAGTTGTATTTCTCTTGCTAGGTGTTCTTATTAGAGTGACATCGTCTTTAAACCCTGCGTCAACTCCTCACTCACAACTGTGATGTCCAGGGAACACAGGGTGACCTGGAAGTCCAACTACTTCCTTAAGATCATCCAACTCTTGGATGATTACCCAAAATGCTTTGTTGTGGGAGCTGATGCAGATCTGCCTGTTCCTGGAAGGCTGTGGTGCTGATGAGCAAGAACACTCTGATTGGCAAAGCCAGCTGGGGGCATCTGGAAAACAACCCAGCTCTGGAGAAACTGCTGCCTCATATCCTGGGGAATGTGGGCTCTCTGTTCACCAAGGAGGACCTTACTGACATTAGGGACAAGTTGCTGGCCAATAACGTGCTGGCTGCCATYTGTGATGGTGCCACTGCTGTGTATGAGATCACTGTGCTAGCCCAGGACACTGATYTTGGGCTTTGGAAGTCTTTCTTCCAGGCTTTAGGCATCGCCACTAAAATCTCCTGAGGTACCATTGAAATTCTGAGTGATGTACAGCTGACAAAACCCAGAGTCAGTGAAGTAGGAGCCAGTTCCTTGGGATGATTATCCAGGCAGGTATTGATATTTGTAACTTGGAAGTGCTTGACATCATAGAGTTGACTCTGCACTTCCGCTTCCTAGTGGTATGTCCAAAAGGTTGTCAGTGTTTGCGGATTGGTTACCTACCTCACTGTTGCCTGAGGGCCACGCACTATCATCAGTGGATACAAGTGAGTCCTGGCTTTGTCTGTGGACACTCAGATGGAGATATGGGATTTGATCTCTTTGACTCATCCCTTCAAAGCAACCAACTCAGCTTGATTTGAGAAACATAGGAATAAAGGCTTACTTCTTTTATAAAGGGAGGGGGAGGGCTTCCCTGTATGCAGACTCTAGTCACTGCCCTTGCAATTGTCCCCAGATAAAGAGGTCATCCTAGCCTTAGGCTCCATCACTTGAACCAAGACTTTGAGGATGATACCCAGGCTAGATTTAAACTGAGAGTCCTGCTTAGCTCATTTGAGGTTCAACATAGTGGACTGGAGTTTGAAGAGCTCCCCAAAGTAGTTCTTGGTACTTAACAAGCAAAACGGAAGAAATGCTCATTCACAAGGATTTTCTAGAGGCAAGCACCAAGCCTGGGTGGAGAAAGTTACAATCTGTATGCTGATAGATATTTTTCCCCTTTTCTGTATGTTTACACTTCTAGTAACACAGACACATTGGGCCATCTCATTTTACCYTTAAGATGTGCTTTATGTAGGAATGTCGAGAACTTCCTGCATGAACTTCACATGTGCAGGTTTCATGTAAGTCTTTAATGAACTAAAAGCCTTCTGTTAGTAGAGAATACCCAGTTAGAAGACCACATACCCAGTCCATCATTCTCATCAATGAGGGAATTRAGGCTGGATCAAATGCAATGACCTGGTATTTCTCCCAAGATAGTGACTGGACTAGCTGGGACCCTGGCTTTCCCTTTGCCCTTCTATCTCTCTGGCAAACTCTACAGCAGTGCTAAGGGATGCGGATGCAGGTCAGAATCATCTAGGGAACTTGCTACATCTTACTTCTCATCTGTAGGTCTCAGGTAAGGCCGGCCACGGTATCAATGGGCTTTTTACCTGAACGTTTGTGATGCCAAGCCCTCTGGGTTGTAAATGCTGCCCTTGTCAAACACCTTTTGGAATGCGCAAAGGAGACGGGGAAGACGTTCAGGCAAACAGTGACTGTTTAGTGCTTACATGATGCTGTATAGATATAAGCCAGTATAACCCATTGTTCCTCATTCACTYGCACCCTCTAACATAGGCAGTCTCATTAGGAATGTGTGCTTTCTGCCCACTGTAGTCAGTGACAGTCTGCCTCACCCATCCCATATTATCTCATCCACTTCTTCTCTTTGTCTCAACTTTTATCTTGAATTATTCTCTTCCTACTTGCACAGTTCCGTGAGTATTTGCTCCTTCATCACTGGTTATGAGCATCTTTAGATGGGAATTGTATCCTACATTTTCATAATTATGGCTATGACTATGCATAAATTATTAACCAATATGTGTAGGTTGAGTACACCATCCCCATCAGTTTGACTGGCACATGTCAAGGGAACATATCTGAGTTTCTTAATTGTGGATCTGTTTAAAAAAAAAAAAAGGAAATAGCTGTCCTTGTTACTGTTTTGACAGCAAGGCTTCCTTCTTTTTCTGCTGGGGTTTTTGCACAATGATCATTTTCATTTTATTATTTTTTTTCAGATGTTCTGAAACACCATTTGCTTTTTCTGTAGCCAGGGCCAGCTCTAGCCAGTTGTTGCTTAGCAATAATAATGACATGTTGAGACTCATCTGATGGACTATGAGTACCCTGAGCAGGGCTGGCCAAGGGCAGCTGGTCGGTTAATTGTGGCCTCCAGTTATCACCAGGAGATCAGTGGCTGTGGGGAAAGAGAAGGCAGAGGCTGCTGCAAAAATTCATCGCAAATTGCATTTATGTGCAAATGCACATCTCAGACATCGTAGAAATAAAACCCAAAGATGGAGACCAATTCTGTATCTTTGAAACATCAGGTAGCTACCTGGCTGGAAATAACATATCCTTCCTGAGAGCCGCGCAGGTTATTTACCGGTGCGTATGGCTCCCTCTCTCTACGACTCTCCATGGATGATGGATGGATGATGATGGCCACAGTACTGGGCCACCCGAGGAATGGCCACTTGTAAAATGTTGCTTTAAACACAGCCATTTGTGAATGATGTGGTTTATATTTGTTGCCCACTTTTTTATTATTATAACTCGGAATGAACTGATTATGTTCATATGCCTGGGGCTTTTGGGTCAAGTTGAAGTCTGCGGTGGATCACAAGTGCTGGGTTATAAAGTCCCTCCAAATAGGATTTCTACTGGAAACCTYGGAACTGTTTGCTTCCATTTAAGGATGCTAATGCTTCTGGGGGAAGACGCGCCATCTTGTCTCCTTTTAGCCCTACAGCTTTGTGGCATGTTGCAATTAGCAATGATGTGATAGACTCATACAGAGTGTTGTCCTTCCTGATGGCYGTCTCTGTGGTTAGACTGACATTGTYGTTACTATTTCCTAGAATGCCATGCTCTCACTCCTTAGCTTAGGACAGAACAGGCAAAGGCACTTGAAAGCAATGAGAAACATGAGCAAAGTCCCAACAGGAGAGGAAGAAATCGGGATGGCAAACAGGCATTCCACATCCACTGTTGTCAAGGAGGCACGTGGTGTAYGTAGGTTGCTGTGAGCTAAAAATTCATTTTCAGGAGGCTYATATGGTCGGAAAGACCATGACCAGAGACAGTTGCTTAGGTATTTAAGTAAATCAGCCTACTTGTAATTCCATTGACCTCACTAAAAGAGTTTCTTTTCCCTCTGTGATTTTCTACCTTAATTNGTTTTAACACTGAACAACTTGCAGATAAATGAATTATCTGTGCTTCATGATTCCAAGCAAAGAATAGTTTTGTGGAGACTGTGCTGGGTATTTTATCTATTTCTTCATTCATTCATCAACAGGTTACTAAGCAGCCACTACTTTCTAGAAATTGTTTAAAGAGTTGAAGGGTGCAGAGTACATAAAACAAGACAAAAAGCCCCTTTCATGAGGGAGAATTCCCTTCTATTTCTCTAGTGGRAAAGCCAATGTTCAGGTGAACTGCATCATGGTAGGCAGTGAGTTCTCAGCTGAGAACTTGGGTGGCCAGGGAATGGAAGGCCATTGGACACGTGGCTGTAGAAGAATGATGTGGAGAGATAACATTGATGGTTAGACTTRAATGACAAGCAAGAACCTTGTGTCAGAGATTGAACTGGAGAGGATTGTGGGTAAAGAGAACAACTAGAGTGGAAATATGAAGGGGAATATTCACGAAAGCCGTTGAAGATAGCAGTAAAGTGGTGCCTAGCAACAGATGAATCAGTTGACCAATCACAAACCATCTATACCGAGGAATACTACTCAACCTTTAAAAGCAGCAAGGACTGATGTACGCTACAACACGAAGGGATTTCTAAAACACTAGGTTATATGGAAGAGTCTGGACACAAAAGGTTGCATTTTATATGATTCTAAATAGAATAAATAAATATAATAATAAATTCTAAATAGGGAGATATCYAAAACAGGTAAGTCCATAGACTCCAGGCATGGYTGCCARTCACTGAGGGGCAGAGAGAGACTGCTTAGTTGGCATGCCTCTTTTCCTAGGGTGGGATGAAATAAATGTTTTGGAATTAGATTGTGGTGATTGTTGTAAAACACTGTGAATGTGTCAATGTCACTGAATTCTGTCTTCAAAGTAATTCACTGTGCATTATAAAAATGCTACCTAGACTGGTAAGAGCACTAAAGTGAGTTAAAGTGGCTGTGCATGTCTAGAAGGGTAGAGGTGGGTACATGTGTGTGCAGTTCAGGCAATGAGTTTTCTGTGCCTTTCCTTGAGGTAATGTATGGGAACACTTCTCTTCCCTTTATCTCTCCTCAGAGACAGTGGTTGTGGGCCTAGGAACTGGGGCAAGTGAGTTTGCTGCCCCCTGCTGGCAGCCATGGTGTCTGCTTCTTGCCCTGTCAGAAACAGCTGCCAGCAGCTGGTTGTCTCCTTGGTGGGCCACACTGCACAATTTGGTGAGAATTTCTCTTTTTGTTGTCCTGGCCCTCCTTTAGCTTTTTATTTTTATTTTTATTTTTATTTTTATATTTCTTGTTGTTCTGGGGGAGAGGACGTAAGAGAATGCTCATTTCCCATGAGTTTGGAGGTCAGACCTCTTTTCTAGTGATCCTCCTGTGTTGACCGGTTTCTTGATGGATTTCCTTGATGGACTTGTGAACATTCTCGAGGATTTCCTCTTCTGTGTTTGCAGGGAGCTCCCTATTTCTCTGTTGCTGTGCCAGAAGTCACATGGTTGTCTCTCCTGGAAGAGCCTGCCTCTCTGGAACCTGCTTTCCTTGGAGGCTCAGCAGGCTCATCTCTGTGGCAGTTTCAATTTTGTAGTKTTTTCCCCCCTGTTGTTAGGTGGGGGAGGATGCAGTTTTCTATAGTCTACATGAAAAAAGGAGCTCTGGAATCCTGGTGTACTCTCTAAATTTTTATATTACTTTTTAACTGATCGTAAAAGTACATGTATCTATGGGGTATTATGTGATGTTCTGGAGCGTGTATTCATCTTGTAATGTTTAAACGAGGCTTAATAAATCAGTTTAAATAGACATTTAAATGCTTAAATGTCTCCTCAGTCATTTGTCATTTCTTTTTGGTGCAATCATTCAACACAGTTTTCTCTAGCGTTTTGTAATACACAGAAATTATTATCAACAGTTGCCCTGCTGTGTAAGAGCACACCAGATTGCTTATTTCTGTGGCTGAGAACCCATTGTCTAAGTTTTCTGAGGGTCTCCTAATACTTTAGTCTCCCCAGCTTCTAGAAGCCACCCTACATTTTTCTTTATTTTTAATTGTATTTGTGTGTGTGTGTGTAGATTTGAGCGGCAGTGCCTATGGAGACCAAAAGTGTCAGCTCCCTTGGAGCTGAGGTTACAGATGGTTGTGAGCTGTGGTTGTGATTTGGGTTCTGGGACTCAAACTTGGGTCCTCTGGAAGAGGACTCTTAACCACTGAGCCATCTTTCCAGCTCCTAGAGATTTTTTTTTTTTAAATTTGTTTTATGTGAGTGGACTCCGCATGTGCACCTGCATGCCAGAAGAGGGTATCAGAACACATTATAGATGGCTGTAAGCCGCCATGCTGGCAATTGAACTCTGGAAGGGAACCTGGTGCTCTTAACACCTGAGCCATTTCTTYAGCCCTTCCGGCTAYCTTTTTTTAATGTTTAATGTTTATTTTTTCCATTAACTTATTCATTTTACATCCCAATCACTGCCCCAATCAGTCTCCCCTTATATAATCTCACCCCCACCCCATTGCCTTCTCTGGGATGGTAGGGACCCCCTAGGTGTCCCCACCCCAACCCCTGGAGGGCTAGGCACAGTCCACCACAGGCAACAACTTTAGGGACAGCCCCTGCTCCAGTTGTTGGGGAACCCGCATGGATATTGAGGGGTACATCTTCTACGTATGTTCTGGGGCCTCATCCCAGCCCCTTTATGTTCTTTGGTAGGGTGGCTCAGTCTCCGAGAGCTCCAAGGGTCCAGGCTAGTTGGCGCTGTTGGTCTTTCTGTAGAGTTCCTATCCCCTTTGTGGCCCTCAGCCCTTCCCCTAACTCTTCTCTAAGAGTTCCCGAGCTCCCTTCAATGTTAGGTTGTGGTCCTTTCCTCTGTTCTAAGTAATCCAGGCTGGCCTCTAACTCATGAACTACTCGCTTCAGGCACCAGGGTGCTGGGATTACAGGTGTGTACCACCACATCTGGTTTTTACCTTTGGCTTCTCTGAGATCAAGGCTGATCACTTTGGAACTCTGAGGTTGCACATAGTTGGATCTACCATTTCTTGTTTACATTTTTCCTATGTGATAACATTTTTAGGAAAGAAAAAAGAAATCTACACCAAAGAGATAGCTGTGTGATTTTACATTTTCATATTTATATCTTTTATCTTTCTGGAATTTGCTCAAGGGTAAAATTTAAAGTACAGCACTGTGCCCCTGTGAGTCATTCCTGAGCCCCAAGATGTTCTGCTTGGAACTTTAGTTATTTAATTTGAGTCTATTTTTACATACAAAGGCCCCAAGATCTGAAAAGCCACATTGTACATCTGCTATTAGAGAGAAATATACAATAGATGCTGGCTTTGAGAAAGCAATTTGTTCTGAGGATATGCTTTCTACTGCTTACATGCACGAGTGTTTATGATGGTTATGGTTAATTCTCTTGAATTTAAAAGTGATTACACTTGTTTATTTTGTGTGCGGTTGCATAAGAACCACATACTGAGGTCAGAAGGACAGCTAGCAGGAGTGGGTTCTTTCTTTCCATCCTGTGGGTTCTGGGGAATCAAACTAACATTGTCAGGCTTTTCAGCAAGCTCCTCGACTTGGTCTACCCTCTTGCCAGCCCCTAACTTGAATGTTTAAAGATGTACTTTACTGTCTGATAATAATATTATTATTATTGTAAATGTTACTGTTCTCTTTTTCCTTAAATTCCAATACCCCAGTGCTCCCAGTGCTGTATTGTACTGGCAATAACAGATGGCTGTGTTCTATTTGTTTTTGGGTTGGTCAGTGCAGCACTCTTCCTGCAGAGTGAATGCTAGTGCAGTGTTGGGGACTGCATCAGGGCCTCGTGTGCAAGGCAAGCACTCTGCCCCTGTGCTTCACCCCTGAGCCCCAATGTATACATTGAAATATTAATATATTACTCTTATTAACTTATCAAGATGTTCAATAACTAAATAATAAATTTAAATTTAACTTAACTCAATGAGTACTTTATCTAGTAAGTACTCAGTTTTCAACCGTCATTAGATTTCCTAGTATCAAAATGCTTTATGAATTTAGTAATTCCATTAGATTAATACCGATTAAAACTATTCTCTTGCATCAGTTTTCTTGCACTCAACTTCAGAAGTGTGGTTGTTTTTTTTTTTTTATCATTTTACAAATGGTAAGTTTTTTTTATTAGCATGAAAAGAACTGCGTTTCATGATGGGAGTTTTCTAACCAAATTTGGCTTTGGTGTTCTTGCTTTCTCTCTTTCTCCTCTTCATCTTCTCAGTCTTCCTTGCTTTTGCTCCCCTATGCCAGTGGCCTCCTTTGCCCTCTCTCAGTAAGTAGGAACTTTCCCCTCTCCACACATCTTTTTTTTCCCTTTTCAAGGCCTCATATCTGTAGGAGTCAGAGGGAACCCTGAGTGAGCAGGTCCTGAATAAGCAGGCATTGTTGAAATAGGCACAGCCATGTCAAGGACTCCAGACATGAGATGCATGAGGCACTGGGCAAGCTGGCTCTCCATAGGGAATAGGCTCAAGAGCGGGGGCCATACTCCTCAGGAGTATGAGTATGGGTGCTTAAGAATGATTGCTCAGTGTGTGCCAAGACTAGAAACTGCAGCTGTCTCCTCACAGATATTTAGAGACTCTAGAGAGACTCTAGGGAGACCTCTTACCTAGGCTAGCTAACTCCTCCTTTAATGCTGTTCTCAGTAAACACGTTGAAGTTTTAGGTTACAATGGTTAGAAAACTCCCATCTGATCCCGACCTTACTCCCCGGCCACCCCTACCCAGGGTTTCAGGACCCAAGCCATGCTGGTCACAGCATGTATATCACAGTTGACATCTTCTTCCGCACCCTCATATTTACATGCATACAAACATTGAGAGTTAAGATCTGCATTTGAATAGAACGGCAATTCTCTCTTTTTAGACTGGGTCACCTCATTTCAGACACTGCTTCCTTTTCCCTGCAGATTTCATTTTTCTCCACAGCTGAGTACAACTCCATTGTGTGCATATGCCAAGGTTTCATTACCCATTCTTTTCCTGATGGGCCTTTCAAGGCGTTCCATTTCCTTGCTATTGTGAAGAGTGCAGCAGTAAACATGCCAATTTGACAGGCTTAATTTAAGAATTATTTTTGCATCTTTAAATCAATTAAAAAGTCATACTCTGCTTTTGATGTTCTGAAACTAATTACTATAGAATTTGTTGTTCAAAAATATTAAAGAATTGGTAGTCATAATAAAAAAAAAGCATCAGCCAGGTGTTGTGGTGAATGCCTTTAATTCCAGCGCTTCAGGAGGTAGAGGCAGGTGGATCTATAGATTTTAAGTCTGCCTAGCCTGGTCTACAGAGCTAGTTCCAGGATAGTCAGAGCTACACAGGAAACCCTGTCTTGGGAAACAGAGCCAAAAAAAAACCCAGCATTTCAACTTCTCGGTACCTGTCTTATTCAGATATTATAATTATTTTTGGGTTAAACATTACAACTTATACTTCTTAGCATACTGTTATAACTCTAGTTCTAGTTACATTTCTTTTTATAGTTTCTTCCCCTCCCTGATAATTCTTTCTAAAATTTGTCTTCAGTGGGCACATTTAAATATCCCATTCTGAGGTTTATCCTCAGTTCTGTGTCAGAAATTTACTGACAGAATAACTCAGCTTCTGTGGAAGTTGGGATAACAGTTCAGGCCTCACAGAATTGTCATGAAATCTTTATGAAACAGTAAATGTGAACAACTTTCCATAGTGTTATTCACACCTTGTCTTAGGGTTTCTATTTCTGCACAAAACATCATGACCAAGAGGCAAGTTGGGGARGAAAGGGTTTATTCAGCTTACACTTCTACATTGCTGTTCATCACCAAAGGAAGTCAGGACTGGAACTCACACAGGGCAGGAACTTGGAGGTAGGAACTGATGCAGAAGCCATGGAGGGATGCTGCTTACTGGATTGCTTCCCCTGGCTTGCTCAGCTTGCTTTCCTATAGAACCCAGGACTACCAGCCCAGTGATGGCACCACCCACAATGGGCCCTCCCACCCCTGATCACTAATTGAGAAAATGCCTTATAGCTGGATCTCATGGAGGCATTTCCTCAAGGGAGGCTCCTTTCTTCGGGATAACTTCAGCTTGTGTCAAGTTGACACACAAAACCAGCCAGTACAGATACACTGACCCTGGGAGAGCTGTTCCTCTAGTTCTTTGTTTAAGGGTACTCACTGTGCCTGTCTTGTCTAGATTGGTTATAAAACAATATTAAGAGGTTTAAGTTTTCTGATAAGGTTTAGGTTCCCCGCCTCCCACCTACGGTATATTGGTATATATCCTAGTTCTCTCTGTCAACTTGATATTGCCTGGAGTCACAGGAAAAGGGAGTCCCAATTGAGGGTTGCACAGATAAGTTTGTCTATGGGGAATGACTGGGGGATTGTGTTGATTATTAATTGTTGTAGGATGGTCCAGCTCATCATGGGTGCCACCATTCCCTAGGCTGGCAGTCCTGGGCTGTGTGAGGAAAGTAGCGTAAGCATGAGATCCAGCAGCAGTGTTCATGCACAGTGTATGTTTTCAAGGTCCTGCTTGAAATCCTGTGCTGACTTCCCTTAGAAATGGACTGTGACCAGCAGGACATGGAACACCAAGGTCACAGGGCCAGGTGCAAAACAAACAAGGCAGCCTTACATTATCAGAAAACTCAAGCCACATAAACCCTTTCTTCCCCGAGGTGCTTTGGGTTGAGGTATTTGATCATAGCAACAGAAAGTAGCAAATTTATGTGCAATAAATTTATCTTTTTTTTTTATCTTCTTGGCTCATTTGTTATTTATTACATGGTTTTAGAAAATTTGTGTTTGTGTCTTAGTTTTTAATTTATTTGCTAGTTTTATTGAAGTATAACTCCCGTTTCTCATTCTGAGGATATGTTGAAGTTTTCTTTTGTCATGTCTCAAAATCAGTGGAAAGGACATTTTCTGAGTGGCACCAACGATCCCGTGTACCAACAGTAACAGATAATGGATGATGGCATTTCACCCCAAAGCTAAGAACAGGATGTGAATTCTGACAGCTGCAAGAATGAGTCTGGCTGGAGWGGCATACAGAAAAGTTACTTTTAGAGAAGTTCTCAGGGATCAGCAAGATGGTGATGCACCTGAGCTCAGGCGGTACACTTTTCACACAGCTGCGCCTCTCAGGCCCATGTGAAGGTGAAAGGAGAGAACTGACCCTACAAAAGACAAAGTTGTCCTCCACACGACACTGTGTCACGTGAAAAGCCACATTCAAAAAAGCATGGGTTTGTAAATGGAATAAAATGGAAAAGGACAGAGCAATATTAGTCAATTTTCACAAGAATGTGGTAGTTTTCCCTCCTGTATAGTTGGTGTTTTTTTCTAAGTTCAGGAAATTTTTCTTCTATTACATCTATCAATGTAGTTTTATTTCATTTATTCTCTTTTCCAGGGACTCTAGTTATCCACATACCTAACTTTGGTACCTGTAAACTTCTTTCTTGCTGTTTTAAATTTTAGGAAATTCATTTTTTCTAGTTCTGATTTTAATTTTTATATAGAATCATTTTAGTGGCTGATTACAAAATGAATTTTGATGTTTTTCTTTAATCATTAACGCCCTAGTCAAGCAATCTTTCTTTATTTGTTGCTTTCTTTTACGGTTGTCCCACAACATATAAGTGATGTTACTGTTCTGCTCTTGTGAGCATGCTGCCTCCCCGAAGCTGTCTTTTCATAGCACCTTTCCTCTGGCTCATTGGAGTATTATTCTTTTCTCTTCTTCTCTGCCCTATTTGAATGGTGCTGGGGTTTGGCCGGCTAAGACTTTGCTATTTTTCAACACATAGCATGATTAGATTAACCCAGTTCTGTTCTCTATCCTCTTTTCAATTTAGTAAATAGACAACTGGAGGGCATTTCAGTCATACAGCTGGAGGGCATGACRATCTGCACATGCTCTGATTTTCTACTTTCACATGAAACTCTATGTGCCCCAAGGTGAGACCTGGGTTCCATCTTACCCCAAAACTGAGTTCGTCTAGCAGAGACTATTGGCATAAGCCCCTGTGTGTCAGTATTTTATTGCTCACGCCACTCTGATGGCTGAAGGCTTACAGGTTACTTCCTAGCCTGTCTGTGTGACATTGTTTCCTCCTGTTGATTATTACCTATGATCATGTGGTCATTGCCAAACCTGATAATTCCTGTGTTATTAATATCATGGGATTTAACTGGAGGTCATATGTACACACAAGTGAGTGTATTTGGAAACATATAAATCATTTCCTGTGAAATATATATTTGAAAAGGTCATTTGCTAACAATGAATGCCATCAAAAAATAGATATCAGAAATGGAAAGATTGAACAATGTGAAGATTCATAAAAAGTTATATGCTGACAGCGCCCGCACTGCCGCTGTACCAAGTATCGGGCGTAGGCCTGGGGGATTGACAAAAGACACAGACACGGGTCATTCTGTAAGGAGAATGCCCAAACTTTACTGAGAGACCAGCAATATATATACTAGAGGCCAGGGAAGGGAACAGGAGAAAACAATTATAGCCATAGGTCAGGCACCTGGGAAGTCCCGGGCGGGAAGGCAGGAATCAAGCTAAGCCATGAGATCACGGGATGTTTTGCTCTCAAGAAACCCGTGCAAACAGCTCAGCTGGGGGGCGTTGAGCCAAGCTCACCGGTTCCCAACAATATGCACATTATTTTGCAAGGATATAGAAGTTTGAATATTCTTTTAGGATCTAAGATTTAATGTCGTATATGCTAAATTACCCAAGACATGATGCCTCATGTCAAGACATCTATAAATGACATTATTTTTTGTTTGACTTAAAATACTTAGAATATAAACATTATTTTTCTGTTTAACATTTTAGTTGAGAAACACACCAGATCTTGTGAAATAAATGAGACTGTGGAAGTAATAGTTTTTGATAGTTTTTGTTTCTTATCTGAGATATTTTTCCCCTTTGTGTATGTGTGTGTGTGTGTGTGTGTGTGTGTGTGTGTGTGTGT
>BDUI01002732.1:46433-59182 GCA_002335545.1 Apodemus speciosus | reverse complement strand
AAAAACAAAAAAACAAAACAAAACAAAACAAAACAAAAAAAAAACTAGCTATATATCTCTAATCACTCCTGAGTACTTTTCCTTATACCTCAGACCACCTTGTAGTAAGAAATAACTTTAAATGTACCTAAACATTTTTTCCTTGAAAAAACTTGCTACATGTATCATTTTATTAAGGAAACGTCATGGGTGTTAATCCTAGTTTTCCTTCCTTTTCATATTGTGTGTGTGTCTGTGACAAAACTGCAGAAAACAAGCACTTAAGCTCTTTTGGCTATGAGTGTTAGGATTCTAAGCTCCACCCCACTGTTACCCGGCAACAGCCAGGTAGGTCTGGCCCACTATAAAAGCTCTCCTCTCTCTCTTATTCTCTCACTCTCAGCTTCTCTCTTGCCCCCTCTCCCCTCCCTCCTCTCTCCACGTGGTCATGGCTGGCCTCTGCTTCTCTACTCTCTCCCTCTCTGCCTTTCTCTGTCTCTACTACCCTCTTAACCCCCTTCCCATGTCCTGAATAAACTCTTCTATACCATCATGTGGCTGCTCCCTCAGGGGAAGGGATGCCTTGGCATGGGCCGCTGAGGCGCCCCCTTCCCCCACACCGCCTTAGAACACATTCTCACAACTCTTCCTCTTTTTATGATCACAACAATGAGTATATTACAACTAATCAATTTAATAGGAAACGTGGCTAAATTCAATACAAATTGTTCTTATAAACCCTATTTACTGCAAAGGAATCAGTAATACACATCTTTAAAATAGAATCGTTTGTTTACAATGGGAACAGAAAAGGGGAAATGAGTGCTGGTTACTTAAGAGCTGAGCCAGGGGCAGACAGGGGAGGTTCAATCCATCACAGTGAGCTCCGGGAAATAGTGTGTAAATAAACCAGTGGAAAGACGACGGGGAGAAGAAGTAGGACTGGAAAGGGAGACAAGCCCAGCTTTGACAAGTCTTCATCACACTCTCTAAGTCACCACCTTAACACCCAAGCTGCTCACCCTGGAGCATTAAAAGCATAAAAGGGGCTGCCGGCCCCTCCTCCCTCTCATCCGGCCCCTCCTCCCTCTCATCCCGTGCTCTCTAACTCTTGCCCTCTTGGGCCCGTCCCTTCCCTCCCCACCCCCTCCACGTGATCATGGCCATCCTCTCCTTCTCTACTCTCTCCCTCTCTCTGCCTTTCTCTGCCTCCACTACCTTCTTAACCCCTTTCCCATGCCCTGAATAAACTCCATTTTATACTATACCGTTGTGTGGCTGGTCCCTCAGGGGGAAGGGGTGCCTCAGCATCGGCCGGCTGAGACACCCCCTCCCCCCACACCTCACCACGCCCCGCAGAACATATTCTTACACATATTTCTCTTTTCATAATCACAACACCGAGGACATCTGAATTACACCGTGCTCATGCCTACAAACTCACTTAAACATCTCAGGGCCTTTCCTTACCATCCCTTTAAGAGTTGACAGGAACGAACTTCCCTCTGCTGCTCTGTAGTTCTGCCTTAGCTTCCTGGGAACTATTCTGACCATGGCCATAATTAGCCCATGTGGAATTGGCACACAGGATGACTGGGCACCTTGGTAAACAGTGACTGTCAGTGCCTCACCCTTCGGTGTGCAAATGAGAGAAACTTAATATTGGCAGATCCTCAAGATACTTCCTGCAGTGGCATTAAGCAACCTATGTTGTTTACAATAAGACTGAGTCTAAAACTGAACTGTGGGATTAACTCCTATTAGATTTTAAAATGCTTTCAAAGGAAACACCCCCTGCTCCTATTCCAAATACCTCAGGTAGTAGTTACAATTAACTTCCTGGTGTTTCCACATTATATACCCTAGACTTAACAGACAGGTAAAAAACTACCTCTGTTTATTGCAATAGTAGCCTAGACTAGGATTATTATTATTATTACTACTACTACTACTACTACTACTACTACTACTACTACCACCATTATTATTTTTAGCTGTGACTCTCTACATAACCCTGGCTGCTCGGGAACTCACCATGTAGCCTAGGCTAGCCTCAGTCAGAGCACCTCACTGATGAAATGCTGGAAATGAAAGGCACAGGCAGAGGCTAAGCAGACAGCTTGGTCTCACACGCCTAAGGAAGGGACTGGTGGGGTTCGGCTTTGTAATACTTATATAAATGGTAATAAACGTTTATTTTGATGAAAGAATAAAAATTTAAAAAGTCGATCTAGAACTCTGAGGTCACAAATAAATCTATTTTACTTTTCTGTTCATTATGTATATTTTTGAGGTCAACTAAGTCTCTTCCTCCTCTTCCTCTTTTTTTTTTTTTTTTTTGGTTTTGCAAGACAAGAGTTTTTCTGTGTAGCCTTCGCTGTCCAGGAACTTGATCTGTAGACAAGGCTGGACTCGAACTTAGAGATCTGCCTGCCTCTGCATCCTGAGTGCTGGGATTAGAGGGGTGCACCACACCCTGCAGCTGCTGTTGCCCCCTCCTCCTCCTCCTCTTCTATTCAGCTGATTAGTGATCCTTTTAAATTTTTCTTTCTTCATTTTTATTGTATGAATGTTTTGCCTGCATACATGTCTGCTCACCATGTGTATGCCTGGCCCTGTGGAAGTCAGAAGAGGGAGTCGGAGCCCTGGAACCAGACTTACAGGTGGCAACCAGGGTCCTCTGTAAAAGCGGCCAGTGCTCTTAACCCTTGAGCCATTTCCCCAACCACCAAAATTATTCATCCCCATGGACCCCCAAAGTTATAGAAACATGGGGTGCTTCTGTTATGGCTGCACTGGGGAGGCCGAGGCGACAGAAATGAGGCCAAGGTTGTCTAAAGGGCACCAAGTCTTCTCAAACAGCAAAACACAGAACAAATGAACTTAGAAGAGCTGCAATGCACGGTCACCTGCGCCATCCCGACCGCTCATAAGGGTGGGCCGTGGCAGGCGGGTGGCCCTGCTCACCTTCCCTTCCCTCCCAGGCGCTCTTCACAACGCTTCTGCAAACGCCACCCACCCACCCACGCCACTGCCCAGCCACGCTCAGGACCTTTCTGAGCCTTTTCTCTTGATGTTACTGTGTTATTCCTCTGCAGCCTTGTCTTGAATGCCCAGGCCTCCCGCTTACTAACACCTCTTCTCCTTGGGAACTGTCTGTGGACCTATATCCCCAGAGAATAAATTCTAACAGGTTTTCTGCACCAGATAAAGAAGCCAATTCAAGCAGAATTAAAAGTAAAAAAGGCAGGTTATTAGGGAATGGGCTACCAGCAAGCTGACCAGCTTCGGGGAACAGACGGGGAGTTGTTTTTATAGATGGTGCGTGAAGGAAAATGACATGTCTGTCACACACTAGGCTTGTGCCCAGGTGTGCGCGAGTGTGCTGGGGTGTCTGATGACTTCAGATGAGGGGACTGCAGCAGTTGGTAGGAATGCAGGACTGGGCTTTTTGGTGACTTTTCTGTTGGGGGGCTTTCTGAGTAGGTGGGGTTGGAGAGAGAGGGAGGAATGGAATTTGCTGGACAAGTGTGGGAGGGGGACAAGCCTAGGACTCCAACTGAACGAGGTCCTTGCTAGCAAAGACTATATTTTTTATCATAGTGGCTTGTACATTGAAGATGCTATCTAAAATAACTGCGACTTGAACCACATTTCTTATCTGGCATCTCTGTGTGTTTTCTTTCTCTCTTAGAAATTTAAGAGTTATGTCCAGGATAGTATTCTATTAGCCTGGACTTTTCCAAGGAATATCTGTTTGAAAATCCCACCCTAAGCCCACTTTCAGTAACCTAGTGGGAGTTAGGTTAGGCCAAATGAGACACACGTCCACTGTCCAAGTCTCTCTCCTGACGTACACGTGCTATATGCCCCATTATAAAAGTGGGTATTTTGCTCCCCTCTCTCTTTCCACCCTCTCACTCGGGGCCAGCCTTGGCACCCCCCCCCTACCCCAATAAGCCCCCTGAGTGCTATCTGCTGCAGGGTGTGACTCTACTGCATCTACTGCTTAAATCATAACAATACTTATTGTTCCTAATAAAACAATTGTAGTAAATTGTCTTTTAAGTCCAGCTTAGTTTCTTGGTTCTTACAGTTAAAATGTTTGTTTTAGTTTATTTAAGATACAGGAATTGTTCAACACATGATAAATGACCATTGTTGTGTTAGACGCGAGTCTCCAGACAGACCACACCACATCAGGCCGAACAGTTCCATGTGAGGTTTTTTTGTAGGAGAGAAGGGCAAAGGTAGCAGTAAAGGAGAAGGGGGGTGGAGGAGAGAGAGAGAGAGAGAGAGAGAGAGAGAGAGAGAGAGAGAGGAGATCTCAAAGGGGTCTTCCTTTTATTTGGATAGTGATGTAAAGGTAGGAGGTGAGCCAAATGGATTCTGGGAATATGGTGGCAGTTGCCTTGATAACAGATGTGCAGGTCTCTGTCGCCTAGGTGTAATGTCATTGGGTTCGGAGTTGATCCTGATACCAACAACCATGTTAAACTTTAACGATCACTAAAATAGAGCCAAGAATGAGAGATTATAAGAAAACAGTCTGGATCCTAATTCTGAATATGTTCTCTGCTAACCATACAGGGTCAGTCGCCTAGATTATCTAATGCCACCTCTTCAGGTTCATACCGTTAAGGAATGGTGGGTATTTAAAATGCACTTATGTGATAGAAGCTTTTTTATTTTATTTTATTTTTTTTGCTTTGAGACAGGGTCTCAAGTAGTCCAACCTAGCCTTAAACTCACAATATAACCAAAAACAACAACTTTCAACTCCTGATTTACAACAACCTTGAATTCTTGATTTTCCTGTCTCTACTTCCCAAGTACCTGGGTTACAAGTGAGTGTCACCAGTGCCCACGCCTATGACAGTTTTGAAAGGATACTAAGTTTTAAGTAAGGATCTTAATTATCTACTTGCTTAAGAAAATGGAGTGATTCATCTAGATCTTAACTCCATGGTCTCTGTACTGGATCGTTTCTGAGAGGGGAACCTCAGTTAAGAAAATGCCTCTAGGGGGCTGGAGAGGTGGCTCAGCAGTTAAGAGCACTGACTGCTCTTCTAGAGGTTCTGAGTTCAATTCCCAGCAACCACATGGCGGCTCACAACCATCTATAATGTGATCTGATGCCCTCTTCTGGTGTGTCTGAAGACAGCTACAGTGTACTCATATAAATAAAATAAATAAATATTTAATAAAGAAGAAAAATTAAAAAAAAAAAAAGGAAATGCCTCTATACAGTCAGGCTGTAGCAAACCTGGAGGACATTTTGTAAATTAATGATTGACGGGGGAGGACACAGCCCATTGTGGGTGGTGCCATCCCTGAGCAGCAAGGCAGGAAGCAGCACCCCTGCATGGCCTGTGCGTCAGCTCCTGCCTCCAGGTGCCTGTCTGCACCAATGTCCTTAAATGATGAACTAGGATGTGAAGCATAAGCTGAATCGACCCTTTCCTCACCGTGCTACTGAGGTGTTTTATCACCACAACAGAAAACTGACTAAGACCCTCTTCAGGCAGGCCTGCTCTAAATAGTTAAGATCTTTTCATTTCTCTTTCCCCTGTTTGGCCAGTGTCAGCTTCCTGCAAGTCTCTATAAAGAACACTTGAAATAATTCTTATGATTACCACAACGGAAAATAATTTCTCATCTCAGAAGAGACATCAGCCGGGCGGTGGTGGCACACACCTGTAATCCCAGCACTTGAGAGGCAGAGGTAGGCAGATCTCTTGAGTGTCAGGCCAGCCTGGTCTACAGAGCAAGTTCTAGGACAGCCAGGGCTACACAGGGAAACCCTGTCTCTAAAACCAAAACCAACGAAACAAACAAAAGAGATTCTGCCAGACAGCATACCTTGCTGAACAATCTTCATTCATTAGCCTCTGCCCTCACAAACTGACCTGGATTTCCAGATAAACTACACACTGGCAATGCCTGCAATTACATACAGAAAGAGGCCACGAATGAAGAATTGTTAAATACCCCTTAAGGAGTTAGAGGACAGCTCCGTGCTCAGTGCTTACGTGAGGATTAGCTTCGGTTCAGAGAGGAGCCTGGCTCCCAGCGCGCACAGGAAGCAGTTTACAAGCGCTTGTAGCTCTAGTCCCAGGGGACCTGACACCTCTGGCCTCTGTGGGGACATGCTGACACACACCTACGGATAATTAAAAATCCCTTCAATGAGAGCTCAGCTATTAAATAACCCTTTCTCATGTTGCATTTCAGAATGATTCTTCCCCCTAATTACGTATATGGTAAGTAATCAAAATTTCACTGGTCTGGTAGGAATGTGCTTAGAAGCTGGTTTACTTTTTGTTAATGCATTTATTTGGTGACATTCAGGAACATCACTTAAGGTTCACACTGGAAAATGTAGTGAACTATAATTCAATATATAAACATGCCAAACATGACTCTTTCTCTGAGTCAATAAATCTTGTGCAATCTATTGTTTCACTTAGTCTAAGACCCTAATGCAAAAATAGAAAATTACAGTTGAAACATGCCGAGACAGGAAGGGTTTAACAATTACAAACCAGGCAAACAACCCAAGTGCTACATTTAATTGGCAAAAATAAAAACAAGCTATAGGAAGGGAGCTATTAGGCCATCAACATAAAAAGATCCAATTTTTTTTTAATTCTTTTTTTTGGGGGGGGGGGTTCGAGACAGGGTTTCTCTGTGTAGCTCCGGCTGTCCTGGAACTCACTCTGTAGACCAGGCTGGCCTCGAACTCAGAAATCCACCTGCCTCTGCCTCCCAWGTGCTAGAATTAAAGGCGTGCGCCACCACCCAGCAAAAGATCCAATTTTTACCGCTTGAATTATGGACTTTAGAGTTACATAGAGAACAAGAGATAGTTTGTACTCATCAGGGGCACACATTCATCCAGCTCTAAGAATGGAAGGGAAGCTGGGTGGTAGTGGTATGCAGTTAAGGAGATAAAGGCAGGCAGATCTCTGAGTTTGAAGCCAGCCTGGTCTATACAGAGTTCCAGGAGAGCCAGGGTCCACAGAGAAACCTTGTTTTGAAAAAACAAAACAAAAAACAACAACAAAAGGGAAAACACTGAGTCTGTCATGAAAGTTCCCTATCTGCACTGTAGTTACAATGTCAGAAAGACTGGTATTGCAATGGTGTCTGTTCAGCCAACACATATAATTAGTGAATGCCAATGGGCTGGTATTGAATATCAGAGCCAGACTAGCAAGGCACTGGCATTAATTACCATGTTCTCTGAAAACCAATGACTTGTTACCTCTAAAAAATGTGGGCAGTGGTGCTCTCTCCAGTTTGTCTTCTTTTGTGGTTTTGGACCAGGCTGTTCCTGAACTCCTGGGCTCAAGCTATCCTCCTGCATCAGCCTCCCAGTTAACTGGGAAGACAGCATCACACCACTGCATTCAGAACCCGGTATGATTAAGAAATTCACAATTACAGAACTTCTGTATAAACTCAATTTCCCTGAAAAAGCCACCTACACTGAAGATTCTACAGACCAGGCAGGTGACTCATTAGCACTTCTAGGGCTGTGTAGAGTTGGAAGTTTGACAGACAGTCAGAGTCACCTGAAGATACCTAGTCAGCAGCCACAGTTACCCAGCTGTGTCTTACCTCACGCCCTTTGACTGTCAGGTAAACCTTTGGGATGTATTAACTGGATGGAGCACTAGTTTCCACTCGCCACCATGAGACCCACGGGAGGGATCTCCACCTGCTCAAGGCAGCTGCCTACCCTCAGTCCTCGCCAGTGTACCCCAGTGCCTTGGTTTCTTTCTTTTGTTCTGTGATGATAAAGTCATTGTCAATACTTCCATGGGGGGACATGTCACTCAGGGAAATCTGAGTCTACGTCCAAAGGTCACAGCCACTCACATTTAGTATATGTGCTGCCGAAGCGAGCACAGCCACTCACATTTAGCTGGGGAAAACAAAACAAAACAAAAAACCTATCTCTTGTTCCTGTTAAGAGCCTTGTTCTGCATCGATATCCTTTTCAAAATCAGATGGCTGACTGCGGCTGTGGGAGAAAGATCATGTATTTAAGGGCAGTCCGAGGTATATCAGGGGTTCCAACCAGCTTGGGCTACACAGCAAGATCCTATTTCAGGAAAACTAATTCACAATTCAGGAGAAACAAAGATTACAGTTAAGCTTCTGCTTACCAGGTCACAAAGGAAGAGCCCCTGGAGTGTCACCCACCTCTGTGATCCTGAAACCTGGGATGGGGGTTGGGGAGATATGAGGGGCTCACAGCAAGCCCTTCTCAAAAGACCAAGAGAAAAAGGGATGGCGCAAGCCCGGCGGATAGGGACACAGCAGCACACGGTGGCATGGGGTTCTTAGCAGCAGCTCCTGCCCTCTCTGTCTTCCAAACATGACCTGTTTTGATTCCTCCTGCCTTCTAGATGACCCCTCCACCCCCTACTCCCACACCGTAGTAGACAGACCAAATCATCCAACCTTCCTTATTGGGCTCTGTGAAACATTTGAGAGGATTAACCTTACTCTTTTCCCCTTTCCTTTTCCTTTATGTGTGGGCCAGCATTCTGAGTTGTTACCCACCATGCGGGTGCAGGAGCCCAAGAGCCACAAGAGGTTATCAGATCCCAACACATCCAGACTCCCCGGCAGCATAAGCCATCACATGGATGCTGGGAATGGAACCAGATCCTTTGCAAGAGCAGTGAGGACTCTTAGCCACAGAGCAGTTCCCCCAGCTCCTTTTAATTTGTTAAATCACGGGTTTCTCTATCTCTGGGCCAACAGAGATGTCCGAGAACAGGTGAGACGAAGAGCAACAATAACTTTAAAAGGAACAGTAAAATTTATTTAATGGAATTAAGTATGAAAAAGTAAGGGAAAGATCTTATGAAATAATTGGTCTAAAGGGTGGCACGAAATTTTGACACCATTTAAACTTACATTAATGGTTAAAAGATTTTGCTCTTTTCTCAAGCAGGGCAAGAAGGCCAGAAATGAAATGAATTCTGTTTTTTCTTTTTTTAATGTCTTAGGTCAGAGGGATTATAGTTTAACTCAAGACAAAGTAAAGCACAGGGAATTTATATTCAAATGCTAATTCAACTAATCCCACAGCCCAGTTTTCCAGTTCTCTCACGGTACAGAATTAATCATTCCAAAGGTCCTTTCCTTCCACTCAACGAAAGCTTGGTGCTTCACCGAATCTTACAAATGTCACAATCTTGTTTACTGAAGAGGTCTGAAACTGTGAGCCACAGGTACTTCTGGTTTATCATATTCTGCTTAGAACCACCCTGGGGGTTTCTTCTTAAATACAGGTACTTATGGAAAGACAAGTAAGTTTTACTTTTTAGGTTCTCAAATGCCTTTGTTTCAGGTAACCAAGCAACATTCTTTAAAAATAAAATAAAAAAAAGAGTCTAAACGTAATTAATTACTCACAGAGCAGCTGTGTATGCTCATGGGCATGTCACAGCACCCATGCGCGGGGGCCTGGGCTGTCTGGCCACCCACCATACACTCTTTCTCCAACATCAGGTTAGGCAAATACCCAGTTATATTAGAATCTCTAAGCTTCTTCTCTTTCCATCGTTAACCACGATCATCAGTAATAACAAATTAGCCCAGGCTTAGCTTTGTTCTGGTGCTAGGAAAGAGGCTGGTACCAGCCACAGACTGGGCCTGGGTGGAGTGAGCTCTTCACTTAGTAAGGAGGAGTGTCCTGGTGGTGGTTTGTCTCCCAAAGGGCGTAAGGAAAGGGCTGGAAACTGTTGGCCTGGCTACTTGAGGAGGAAGGGAGATTACTGGCAAATAATAAATAGGAAGAGGCCAGGGATGTTGTGACACATCTTAGAGTCCATGGGACAAAGAGAAACACTTGCCTATCCCATGTCCAGTGTCTGGGTCAAGAAATACTATTCTATTCATGTATTTATATAAGTATTTTGCCTTCCCTTTCAATGCAGTATCAATTAATTACTTAAGACACGATACTTCACTGTGATCTAGTTTGTGTTAGGTGAGTTTGTCCTTCTTAGGCTAGGGTGCAGACCACTTTGAGGTACATAAAACTAAAATATGACATGAGGATATGCTCAGCACGTTTCAAACGGAGGTATTTTTATTTATGATGGGTCAATTATGATGTAACCTTTTTTTAATGGTTCATCATAATTTATTTTATGTTAAAAAGTACAGCTTTTTTGTTTGTTTTTCTTTCTTTTTTTTTTTGAAGTAACTGACCAAAGAGAGAACAGGTAAACATGAGAGTGCCGCTGGCTCCTATTTTGTACAAGGCGGCGCCTCTCCTGCCTGGTTGGTTCTCCCTGCCACCTGGCAGGTACAAAGGCTACACAAGGAAGCAATAGAAACAGACATGGATAACTTTTCTGTTTTTTTTTTTTTTTACATGCAATCTGTAAGCTTAGTTTAAGCTATTCACAAGCTACTTTTCTATTTTTCCTTAAAAAAATAACTCCAATATTTTATAAAGATAGAAAAATCTACAGATGGAATGAAAATATAAAGTTAGAGGCATTTCCATAAATAGCAACTTTACACCAAAATCACTATTTTTTTTTAAATCTTGCCAAGTATTTGGACATATATGAAATACTTCAAAACCTGACAGCTAAACACTGAGATATGATTCTGTTTTATAAATGCACAAAAGTGTGCATTTATAAAACAGAAAGCTGCCTCTCCCCAGGATGTTACCTGGTCTATTTGAATAATTCAATCTGTATAATTGAAATATAAATCTGAACAAAGGATAATTTTTATAGGTGATAAGCTTGAATGAAATGTTTAATGCTCCAAATTAACTTTTACCATCAGCATCATCAACAGATCAAAATTCCTTACAATGTACATAGTACATAGTATCAATACACAGTAAGACAAAGCAAATACAGGTGACTGGACTTTGAAATCCCGAAATGCCCACTGTGTGACATGTTCAGAATAATCAGAAACTCGTAGTGTTCTAGACTTGGCAGTGACTGCAAGTAACATTTTTAGATTGTAAGAATTTAAAACATTCTAACCAAAAAGGTGCCTTGGATTAGTGACTATCTGAAGCTTCCAGAATCTGAGCTACAGAAGGTATATGAAGGCCCTCAGGCAAGAGAAATCCTGCTGACCTCAAAGACAGGTAGGAGGGACTGAGCGTAAGCACCACGCTGCGGGGCGGGGTCCCTGTGGTTGTGAGTTGTCCTATCAGCACCCCACCMCGATTTACTCCCAACTGCATGCTTTGGCCTATCACCTTCTCCATGGTGTCCTTCCCACAGCTCAGCACAGTGCTGTGCACACTCCACTTTAATCCTCTTTCTGTCTTTCCTCTTCYCTTTACCTTCTTGGTTTCCTAAGAGTGGACTGAACTGTGTATCATAAACTGGCCTACAACTCCCTCTGTATCTTAGGTTTGCCTGAACTTGTGATCCTCCTGCCTTGGCTTCCTAAGTACAGGGTTAACAGGTGTAGGCCTAGCTTGAACAGAGCTATTTCTTCAGGTCTTCATTTCCTTATGAGGCTCCCATGTTATAGAAAATGTGTTACATTTGCTGGTTCTGGTCTTGTGCCGTTTTAGATGCAGATGAAAGAGGCCTTTCCTCCGCTCTCGTCCCGGGCTCTGCTTTGACTACTCTTGCTCTGACTAGTTCTCAGGGTCTTGCCCGCATTGCTTTGCATTCACTTGAACGTCTTTATCCTTGGTGATTTCCCTAATGATTTGTCTGTACTTTTATATTTATACAACCTACACAATACTGTATTTATAGAATACCTCATTCCCTTCATTCTGAGGTTATGGCATGCTTTCAGTGTGACGGCCTTGAGTCCTATTTAGCCCCTCATCTCCCTTCATATAAGAGTTGATCACATGAGACCCATGAGGGGCACCCCTTTCTTCCTGGGCAGTAATAAAATCTGCTAGTGATCTTTCACAGTTGCGTATCTGTATCAAAGATCCGCAAGCACACAGCACAGATTACCAGGATTAGAACACGAGTAATGGACATAGAAGAAATAGAGTTAAGTGACTTCATTTGTTACAGTGTAAAAGTGCTAAAAAGCAACACTGTCATGTCTATTTTGAACACTTCAAACTGCTCTGGGAAACAGGCTGCCACAGAACACGGGCGGCAGCAGTGCCCAGAGAGCAGTGCTGAAACCTTACACACTTTATAGGAAATACTCTAAAGCACACATCTTGTGTTTGGCTTATTAACTAAAAGTACATGATTTATGGCACAGCTAGTTTTTAACTGCTTCCTAGAAAACAGTTATTCATTCATAGAAATCGAAGCTTGTGCGCTCTAAACACCCTTTTAACAGTGTAACTTCTTGCTACCAAGTAGGTGACTTAGCATAAGATTCAACATGCTTGATTATCAGTGAGGGCTGGCTGGTTTTACGGGGACTGAATATCAGGTGTCCGCGTACAAAGCACCCACTTTACCACAGCACTACACCATTAGCTGAAAGGATTTTCTGTTTTGTTTTGTTTTGTTTTGTTTTTAAGGAAAGATGCTGGAGAGCAGGAAAAGTACTGAAAAAATAATCAAGACACGAATGATACTATGTAAAAGGAGACTCAGCGATACTACCAAGGAAAACCGCAATACTGAGAAAGCGATACAGTGAAAAAACCCAAGCGGCTTAACTTAGTGTTGATCATAAGAAACACCTAAGTGCATACACACGAAAGCAGCCAAAGTAGACATCAGGTTTCTTTTTCTTTTTTCTTTCTTTTTCTTCCTTTTTTTTTTTTTTTT
>BDUI01002732.1:16043-37771 GCA_002335545.1 Apodemus speciosus | reverse complement strand
CAAAACAAAAACCTATAACAGAGAGGGAGAGAAATGGTCTTTGCTCTAGGAGCAAAATTCTGAGTCATGGCCTCGGGCCCATTTGGCAGGGCCTTCTCCCTGGGGTGAGGGTGAAGAATGAAGAAGCCTTCCTCTGCTCCAGTAAGGATGCTGACACTCTGGAGAGAATGCCAGCCTTTCTAACCCCTGCATGTTTATAGCCCCCAAGACTGCCCCCCCCACAGAAACTGCTCCTACAGAGTTAATATCTAAGTCTTGTCTCCTTAATCCCCATATACCACAAACCCGGACACCTTGTTCAACAATATCTAGTAAACACATAAGCTCCAAGGTTACTGTGGCTTCTTCAGCAGAGTCTAGACCACCCAGTCCCAGCTTTCTTTCTTTGTCCATCTGTCTGTCTTTTCTTTATTCCCTGGCTGTCCCAGTCAGGCCTAAGTCACTGGAGGCCATGCAGACTCAGCACTGGTACCTCAGTGTTAGCCCTCAATTCCCAATCCTCTTGTCTCAGCCTTAACCTTTAGAAATAGTCTCTTACTCAAAATTTGACTAGAGGACAAACACCTCAGAAGGACTTACGTAACAATTATAATGAAGAACTATGTCATTAGGCTATTACCTTAAAATCATTAACTTTGATCTACTTTGTTTGTGCATATGAAGCCACTGAACTTTATCCCCAGCACTATATTATTTTAAACTTCTTTCAGACAGATTACCATAGAACATGAAGTCTCTCACAAAATAAATACAGCCAAACAAACAAACGAACAAGGGGGAAAACTTCAGCAAGAGCAAGCAGTGGGAGGAATCCAGATGCTGCAGATACAGGTAAGCACACCAGGAACACATCTGGAAGAGACCTGTGGAGGTGAGCCACAGCTGAGAGCCGGGTGGTCCCAGTTAGTGAACTGGAACTCACTGTAACAAGCCAAGTCCGGGCTCTCAGAAGCAGTCTGCCTATTCTTGCTGCTGAAACCCAGTTATCTTTCCCCAAAAGCTTATAGCATGATATAGTAATCAAAGCTTCAAAGAATCCTACCATACAAAGCATTTCAGAGAAAAGTGTCCCCAGTGTTCAACGGAAACGTGGGTTGTTCTGCTCAGACACACTCAAAAAGGCTCTAATAGCAAAGGCTCTACAAAGGTGTTCTTACATGCAGATTCCTGATGGTAACAGGTCTGTCAGAAGGCCCTGTACATCACAAGATGAACACCTTTAAGATCATCTTGAAGAACTATTATTATCAGCTGGGTTCTTCTATCATGGAAAGTCTGCACAAAAATTAAAACCATACTATTTGGTGTGGTGGCTCATGCCAGCGATCTGACATTTGGGACACTGAGTATAAGGCCAGTTAGACTACAAAGTGAGACTGTCTCAAATATACATTTGCACAATGGCTAAGGGCAACCACAAAGTTTCTTTCCCTTTCCATGTGTATACACACTTAAAGTAAGCTCCAGACGCGAATGCAGTTCATCTCTCGCTACTCATCATATCCAAGAAACAAAGGCTCTAATTCCAGGTACTGCTGCCATTCTAACAATCAGGACAAACAGCTCCCTAACTCTGTGAATGTGGACAGCCTATACTGCAATTCCCTCTACGGCGCCCAGCCTTGCAGGGCTTGTCTGAAGCTTCCTCACACGGTAATTTACATCCCATCCTCCCAGGAACACTAATGTTAATTGCTAACCTGTGGATTTTCCAGAATAAAGCACACAAGGAAGGACGCAGCCACCAGAGGGGCTTCCTGGGCTTCCATGCTGATGCTGGGTCCTGCGGGCCTGTAGTTTCCTCATCACTGAAGGACACCTGGAGCTTTGTGTTATTTGGGTGTTAACAGACAGCTTCGTGTAAGGTTTTGTATTTGGACATCTTATTTTCTGTTGGTCTTAGATCTCTATTTTTCCCAGGTTTTCCAAGTGCCTTTCAGAACTTAAAACTAAAATCCGTGTTATCTGAAAGAGTGCAGAGCTCTCACTGTGCCTTGAATCTAAATGTCCCTAACACCACAGTACTGAGCATCTTTTCTGCAATGCATCCTCCTTGTAGAAGCAACTGTCTAAAGTCTTTTGCCCATTTTTCTTATTAGGCTGTTCATTTTCTATACTTCTTGATATCAGCCTTTGTCAGATTCATATTTTGACTATATTCTTCACAGCATGTACTTTTAGCTTTAGGAATCCCATTTTCTTAACAGCAGACCTTTTAACAATTCTAATAAAGAACAAGCCTTCAATTCTGTCTCATGAATTATACTTCCTATCTAAAATCTGAGAAACTTTTGTTGGAGAGTGACAAAAGCTTCCTACTTGTTTTGTTCCAGAAGCTTAGTGATTTTAACTTTGCGTCTGTCACTCCGTGAGTTAATTCTGGACACAGTACAGGATGTCCAAGTGTTCCAGTACCACGGAATTGCCTCTGTATTTGCATTACAAAACTAAGTACATGTTGGCCTGTCCCTACACTCAGCTAACGTCCTGTCAATCATATGTGACCATTCTTCTTCCAATGCCTCATCATGACTAAGGCAGCTTTGCAGCAAGAGGTGAGCTCAGTACTCTAAGTTCTCCAATTCTGTTCTTTGGCAAAATTGTCCGACTACTACAATTTCCCTTAATCTTTCTATTTATATTTGGGAATCTATTTGTTATTATTTTAATAACATAAGTCTACTGTGCTTTTGATTAGCTTCACACTGAAAATACAAATCAATTTGGGAAAGAATTGGCATCTTAATAATATTCAACTCTTCTAAAATATTTTCTTTTCTCACACTCACTTATTTCTTTTGTGTGGGAGTAGGGGCAGGATGGGTGCACACCATGACACGCAAGTGGAGGCGAGAGGACAAGTTTTATGAGTCATTTTCTCTTCAGTCACCATGTGAGTCCCAGGGTTCAGGTTGTCACACTTAGAGACAGATATGCCTTTACGTGCTGAGCCATCTCAGCAGCCCAGTACTGGATTCTATAATACATAAATGCTATGTACCCAGAATAAACCACAGTTCATTGTGGAATGTTGTAATTCATTGGCTTCACTGGAGGAGATTTGTGTTATGTTGTGAGGAATATCCATAGTTAAATGAGTTTTCATTTAATAGTAATTTTGCCTAGTTTTAATATTTGGCTTAAGTTACTAGGGAATTCATACAAAACAGTATAAACAGAGTTTAGTAAACATTATTAATATGACCCTGTTAGTCTCCCACTAACCAAGGCAGAATTCTGTGAATTATTTGATCAGTTCTTGTATAATTAGTGGGGGGTTCTCCCTAATGTATATTTCTGTTTGCTAGACTGTTCACTCCCACCTCTGCTCCTCAAACACCTGCTGTTGGAATCTCACCCAGGTCACCTCTACTCCAGCCGCCTGTCCTGGGGGCGGGGGCATTTCACTTGGGCATGTGCTCTTGGTCCATCATGTCTAATGGAGACCTCCTTTTCTATCTTCTTTCTCCTCCAATCTCTTCCCTTGCCTTCTTCTTCAGGGTCCCTACCTGTACCCCCAGCCTGGTAACTGAAGCCTCTTCTGTTCTCCCGGTAACTGACTGTAGCCATTTCATTTAACCATTAGTTTTAAACTGGGGAGCAAAGTTAATGCACTATCACTTGGAGCAGTGAGGATCTGCTCCTGCGGGCACTAGGTCTCGGGGGCCAGTGGTTAGCATTTGAACACACAGCAGCACCAGACCAGCCCCTCAACACAGCAGCTAAAAGGCCCGAAATAAATTTTATATACCATGAAATACTACATTAAAAAATCTTACAAAGAATATATTTAAATCCATAATTTTAACTGTTCATAAATACAAAATAATTTAGTCATACTTCACTGCCCTCAATAATTTTTTATTAACTAAAGAAATTTCACAGAGTATATAGCTTGTCCTAGTTTAATTGTACTTAGAGAACACATTCAACTTTTTACGTAGATAAAATGAATGGGGCAGGAGAAAAATACTAAATGTCATAGAGAAGTATTTCACATGCCTTCAATATAAATGTTTCTCTATGCTGCTGCTGCTTTTTCTTCTTCAATATTTTTTGTTGTGTATTAATAATAGTATACAAATTTATATGACTTTCTCTTTTTTTTTTTTTTTTTTTTGGTTTTTTTTTTTTTTTTTTTTTCCGAGACAGGGTTTCTCTGTGTAACCCTGGCTGTCCTGGAACTCACTGTGTAGACCAGGCTGTCCTGGAACTCAGAAATCCACCTGCCTCTGCCTCCCAAGTGCTGGGATTACAGGCGTGCGCCACCACCGTCAGGCTTATATGACTTTCTTATAGCTAGAGTTTATAACTTTATAAATAAAAATAATTGTATTGATCAGATTTTTTTTTTTTTTTGTACAGACCAATCAATTCCAGGACACCAAGTTTTACTTCCTTAAACATCAGAAAAAGTGCTTGCTTCCCAAGAGGGAGGGTCTGAGGGATCCCTGGCTCCAGGCAAAAGGTGGGCATGGCTGTGCACACCTGTAACCCCAGCCCTGGAAGCACAGATAGGCGGATCTTAGGGTCCTGCTGGCTGGACAGACTAGACCAGTGGTTCTCAACCTTCCTAATACTGGGATCCTTTAATATAGTCGTCATGTTATGGTGACCCCCAACCATAAAATATTTCATTGCTACTTAACAACCGTAATTTGTTGTTACCATCATAATAATGCAGATATCTGATCTGTAACCCTCAAGGGGGTCACAACGCAAAGGCTGAGAACCACTAGTCTGGACAATCTGTCTCCAAGCTCAGTGAGAAACACTGTCTTAATAAGATAATGATACTGTGAAGGGTGACAGAGGAAGAAGTCACATGGTTTTGACCTCTAACCTCCACCTGTACATACCCAAGAGTACAAAAACCATTTGCAGGCACTGCACACCCTCACAGCCATGTAACATGCACACACACAGGATTTCAAACTAGAGCATCTTTGCTTTGCTTGCATGAGGCGTGGCTCTGCTACATATATGCAGCCAGGCTAGAGCTATGAGCATTCTGAAACTCTTACTTCTACAGCACTGCTAATTAAACACTGGCCATAAACATTTCAAATATTAAAAAAAAAAAAAGCCCAGTCTCCAGTGAGCAAAATACACTCCAGTATTCTAAAATACCTAATTTGCATGTATGTACCAAATATGAAAATTTTTATTTTAATATGTATCAGTTTAGTTAAAGATATCCAACACATAAAGTGAGGCATATCTCTATTTGTGAGATAGAATAACATTTCCCCCAAAGCCCATCTTTCTTTCATTCTCTCTAAACTTATCACAAGTCTAAAACACAAATCAGAGAGAAGCAAAATGCGCAACGGTCCTCAGAATGCCTCTCTTGCTCAGGAACCTGGAGCGAAGTCCTTCCTAGAATCCAGGAAAGGATGCTGCCCTCCCCAGCACCCACTTTCCTTGTTTACTCAGCATCATCTGCAAAAATAAACAATCACATTTTCACCAGGAAACTGAATAGAAAATGAGTTTGGGTCATTCCAAACAATGGACTATTCTCTCACTAAGCTGGCAGATCTGTTCTCAGTGGCAATTAAACAGAGAGGGCCTGTGCTTACACTGGCTACCGTTAGCAGCCAAGCACATCACTAGACTTCATGTAGACATTCAAATGGCACCACCCTGGCCTGTCAGTGGGAAACGTGCGGGTATGTCAGAGCAACTTTACGCACAGCTACTTTATGCACCTCGCCTTTCGTCCTCTGGGGCTGGGGGTCTAGGGCAGGGCCTTGCACGCTCAGCAGCCCAGCTCCACTTGCACCAGTGGAAAACAGAGGAGGATGGGACGCAGAATACAACACATAAGTACTTCCAGAGCATTCTGACTAATAAGCTCCCATTTTTTCCAAATTATTTATTTATTGGTGTGTGTGTGTGTGTGTGTGTGTGTGTGTGANGAGAGAGAGAGAGAGAGAGAGAGAGAGAGAGAGAGAGAGAATATGTCACATGCACGTGGGTGCTCTGGGAGTGTGTGTGTGTGAGTGTGAGAGAGAGAATATGTCACATGCACGTGGGTGCTCTGGGAGATCACCTGGAGCTGGAGTTCAGGCAGCTGTGAGTCACGCAATTTGGGTGCTTGGAACCAACCCCAGGGCCTGGGAAGAACAGCAGGAAGTCTTAAACACAGAGCCGCCTCTCCAATCCCAAGCATTGTACTCTTAAAATCCTGAAACTTTAAAAGGACCAGTAGAGCCTCAATAAGGACCTCCAGTAAAAAGGTTTGATTTTCCCATTCTAAACCCACTTAGGAGAGCTTGTAACAAGTAGTAGAAAATCCCCACCTCCTCCTGTGGCAGGGAGCAAACCTATTGCCTTGAGAAAGTTAGGCAAGCACCCTACCACCAGCTATGCCCCTAACCAGAAAATATTTTTTAGTAAAGAATGCACAATGTGACCCTAAATAAAACTCCAAGAATAGAAAATGATACCTCTTAAGATAGGAAAATCTGCTTTAAAGTGGTTGGAGCAGGGCTATGTCACGTTGTTTCCAAGTTACCATCACTACTTACGGACTCCAGGATATTTTCAGCAAGAAAATAATCCAAGAAAAAGTTCTGGCTTCACAGAACACAAGCCTTTTCTCCATCAGGTTTCACTGTGGATGTTAACAGTGTCACAGTGCCACCCGGGGACTGATGGTCTTTCTTGAAAGTAAGGTTCATCTTAGAGGTAAGGGGTCATATCTCCAACCCATCTGATCCTTTCAGGGTTGCTGGCTGAGACTTCCTGGGTTAGTCATCAACTTCCTCTTTCTCAGGGCAGGTGCCTGCACTGTCATCCTTTGTTCTCAGACAATGCACTCAAGGCAGACTGAAAGCCAAACTTCAGCTTTAGCAATGAGCCTTCTGCTCTAACTACTGTGATAGTCTGATGTGGCCAACTGCACAGGAGACAGCAATTCTTCTGCAGGAACCATTGATGCCTCCAACTCAGATTCAAAGGCTCGACCTTAGCAAACACTACCTTTGCAATCAAATCTGTTCTTTCTTTGTCCCAAATGTCATCTTTAAAAAGGTTCCTCCTTGGTTCCAGTAAACACAGTCCAGGTCACTTTTTCCTCCTTCAAGGTCTGGGCTACGGATACTAAAAAAAGCGGAAATATCTGCCGAACTGCTGCCATATCCTGTGAATTTATTGCTATTCAATAAATTGACATCATAGAAATGCAAAACATGTTCATCGACATTTCTGACACAGCATGGTCTAGGCCCTGAATTTGATCTTCATCATGTTAGAACAAAGCAAAGGGATGCAAATAAAACAACAAAACACAGGTGGTGAAGAACCTGGAGAAACGAAAATGAAATTACCAAGAGCTCTGCTTTTCACATATTTTAAAATATCTGTCTTGTACGGTGTTAAATTCCTCTATTGATAATGCCATGCATCTCCAGAAGTCTTTACATCTGCAAGCTGTTTTAAATCAGTGACTCTTAATCTCTCTTCCCCTCAAAACCATCAGCTAAAATTCTTTCTGTTTAATTTTATTACTTTAAGTGCCTCATATAAATGGAGATACACAGCTTTGGTAATTTTGTAACTACCTTATTTCACTTAGCAGTATCATCAAGGGTCACAGATGCAGAATACCTCAGAATTTCCATCCTTAAAAATGCTAATAATTTGGGGGAGGAAAGGGAGAGGAAACTTCAGCTGAGATATAATATATGAATATTTTTTTAATTGAGGAAAAAATGCTAATATTGTTCCAGTACATGCATGTAACATATTTTGCTTATCTAGTCATACCTTTGCAGGGTTTTCTGACTGTTTCTGATTTTATCTGTCATAAGGCATACTGCTATAAACAGACTCAGCTTTTAATTCTTTTGGCTATATAATCAGATAATACAGTTTTAGGATCATCCGATAATTCTGCTGCAAACTTTTTAGAGGCTATTTTATAGCACTGACCCAAACACCCATCTTCATGCTAATGTGTATAGCTCTGGCCCATACACCCATCTTCATGCTAATTCTACACTATTTTTATTAGCTTTGGCATAATTTTCAAATTAAGAAATGTCAGGTCTCCCTCTTAGTTCCTTTTCAAGATTCCTTTGATTATTTGGGATCCCTTGAGATTTTTGTGTCACTTTTAGAGTTTTTCCAAGTCTACACAGAAGTCCTTGGAACTCCAAATTGGACTGAACTGAATTTGTAGATAACTTTAGTGGCACTGATATCTTAATATTAAATCTTTCCATCCATGAACATGTGGTATTTTTCATTTATCTAATGCCTTTTATGGCTTTTAAATCCAGCAATGGCTTACAGTTTTCACTGGTAATCTTTTTTATTTTTAGTTAATTCTAAGTTTTCATTTTTCACCAACTATTACAAACTAATTATTTAATTCCCTTTTCAGAGTACTCATTTTTAATGGAGAGACATATAATCCATGTTTGTGTATAGACTTGTTTCCTGCTACTGTGCTGGATGCATTTACCCATCTTAACTGATGGAGTCCTGGGAATTTTTGACATATAAGGTCATACTAGCTATTAATAAAGTAAACTTTACCTCTTTTTAATTTGTGTGTATTTTGTGTCCCTTTTCTTATATAACTGTCCTGGCTCCAATTTCAGCACGAATTGACAAAAGTAGACAAGCAGGAACACTTTCAAGAGCCAGGGTTAGGCTGAGCAAACTGGTATACATCTGTAATGCCAGCACTTGGAAGGTTAAGGTAGGAAGAGTTCCAGGCCAGCCTCAGTCACATAGCCAGACTTTGTCTCAACAACTCAGAGCAAACAAGCTAAATGGAAATGAGAAAACAAACAAACAACAACAAAAATCCTTTTCATACTTCCAAAGGTAAGAATGATGCCCACTGTAGCATTTTACAAGTGGCTTCTTTTAAAATGTTGAGGTAGCCTTTCTAACTTCAGTTGTTGAGTGCTTTTCTTGTGAGTATTGAATTTTGCCAACTGTTTTTCAGCTTCAGTCCCAATGACAACATACACTTTTCTTCTGTTCACTCTGTTCGTGTGGTACTGTACATCTAGGAATGAATCTCACTGGATTTTGATGTTTAATCCTTTATGATGTTTTTATTTATATGTGTCTGTGTGAATGTGTGCTGTGGGGATGGGGGTTATCCGCAGAGGCGAGAAGAGGGTGTCAGATCCCCTAGAGCTGCAATTGGACTGAACTTGTGTCTTCTACAAGAACAGCTTTAACCAGTGAGCCATCACTCACTCTGGCCCTTGTCTAACCTTTTTATATCCTGCTAAATTAAATTTGCTGTAATTTTCTTTTGCCTGGAGATTTTTGCATTGGTACTTACTGTTAGGATTCTGTCTAAGTTCCACCCCACAATTACCTGGCAACAGTCAGGTATGCCCCTCCCCACTGTTACCTGGCAACAGCCAGGTAAGCCTGGCCTACTATAAAGGGAGCTGCCCCCCCACCCCCTCCTCTCTCTCTTATCTCTTACCTCTCTCACCCTCAGCTTCTCTCTTGCCCCTCTTGGGCTCTCTCCCCTCTCCCCACATGGTCATGGCCAGCCTCTGCTTCCCTACTCTCTTCCTCTCTCTGCCTTTCTCTGCCTCTACTACCCCCTTAACTCCCCTCCCCATGCCCTGAATAAACTCTATTCTATACTATGCCAGTGTGTGTCTGGTCTCTTGGGGGAAGGGGTGCCTCTGCATGGGCCCGCTGAGGCACCCTCTTCCCCCACCCCTGTATACCATATTCTCTTAACCTCTCTCGTTTTATGATCACAACACTTACAATATCTATCATATTACTAAGTCCTGGTAGTAACAATGGAATATGGGAAGGACTCAGCTTAGTGCACAGTCCTCAGCCACACTGATTCTGTTCCCGTGGTGAAGCAGTATCATGTGGTAGAGGATATTTACTTTATGGAGAAGAGGAAGCAGAAAGTAAAGACATGGTATAACTTTCAAAGACATATCTCGTAGTGACCTATTTCTTTCACCTACAATGCCACCTCCTAAAATTTATAGACCTCATTAAAAACCTCCGACAGTTAGAGGCGTGGACTTTAAGAGAGCCTGGAGCAGGAAACTTCAGACTCCAGCAGTATCTTAGTTACTGTTCTATTGCTATGAAGAAATACCACGACCAGACGACTTATAAAACAGAAGCATTTAAGTGGAAGCTTGCTTACGATTTCAGAGCGTTAGTTCATAATCATTATGGCAGGGAGTGTGGCAGCAAGTAGGCAGGTATGGTGCTGAAGAAGTAACTGAGAACTCACATCTGTTCTACAAAAGCTGCAGTAGAGACTGAGACTGGGCCTGGCATGGGCTTTGAAACCCCATGACCCACCCCCAGTGATACGGTTCTTTCAACAAGGCCACCTCTTAATCCTTCCTAAGCAGCTCTACCAACAAGGGACCAATCAAACATATGAACCAATGGGGGGGTCATTCTTATCCAGACCATACAGGCAGTAACACTCCTCAGAAATGAGACTGCTCTGTAGTTTTCTTGTAGAGTCTTCATTTGGCTTGGGATTGGGGTAAAGCATCATTAAAACAATTAGGACGTATCTTTTGTAGGCTTGGGAAGATGTGTGAGGTTCCCTTTAAATGCCCGCCGGCCAGCCGCCCCAGAGTGCAAAGCCGAGAGTGCTTCTTCACTGGGGACTTTTCGTATTTCCAGTTCAATCTTACAACCCCTTCATGACTCAGGCTAAGCTTTGTACCTTTAGGACCCTGCACATCTCAAGAAGCTTATTCAACTTRTCAGTAAACTGTTGAAAGCATCATTTCATAATCCTTTTTAACGGGTACAATTGTCATTAATTTGTAAATTTTCATTTTTGGTTATTGTCATTTAAACGTTTGTTGTTGTTAGTTCACCTGGGTAAAAGTTTGCAAGCTTTTGTTTACATACATTTTAATAATTTCTACTCTTTTTTGAGATTATCCCCTCTCCAAACCCTCCTGCATACCATCTTTGTCCTTTTTCAAATTCACAGTCTTCTTTTTCATTGTGCTCACATTACGTGTGCATGTGTTGCTAGACACATAAATATAACCTGAAAAATCTTTTGGTTTCACTGATTTTTCTGGTTTTTTATTATTTTTTTTAATTTTCATTTCATTTTTCACTGCATAAATCTATTTCCTTCCTTCTGATGACCTTTGGTGTGGTTTCTGTTTTTCTAGTTCCTTGCCAGTTGCACTGCTGACACGGGATGCTCCTGATTTTTAACATTTGTTTCCCACAGAACATAGATTCAGTACATCTATGCTGTTACATTGCTTTCATTTTCATCTAAATATTTTCTCATTTTCCTTGTGATTTTATTAATATATTCCATATAGTAATGTTTAATTTCTACACATTTGAGATTTTTTGTTTTCTTCTATTAGTAATTTCTGACTCCACCCACCATTATAGTCAGAAAAATTACACTGAGTGCATAGTATAATTTGTCACTGCAGTAGGACCCGAGGAGCCGTGTTTGCGGCTGCTGTGCAGTCCCCTTTCAAGGCAGAGGCCGACGGCCTCCCGTCCTCTGGGCTGCTGGTGCTCTCCAGTCCGCTCCACCATTCCGGTCTTCAGGAAAGACAGACCCACCGCGCAGCTGCTTCTCCTGCTCTGAACTTTTACTTCATGCAGGTTTGGTGGTCTGTTATTAGGTACATGAAAGCTTTTAATTATTATATCAATTTTTAATAGAATGTCTTTTATTCTCTTGTAATTTTTTTAACTTAAAGTCTATTTTTGATATTTGCAACGCCATTTCTGCTCTCTTTTGGATTTGCATATTTGTTAATATTTGTTAATATTTGCATGGTCTATTATGTCCATCTTTAACTCTGAATCAATTTCTGACTTTGAATCTCTTATAGTCTCTTGTAGGCATTATGCAGTTGCATATTTTAAAATCCATTTTAGTCTCTGCCATTTGATTGGAGAGCTAAACTCTACAATTTTTCACTACTGAAAGTTGAACTGAGAGCCTTCTATGTAGTGCTCCAATACTGATATTATCAATCAACTCATTTGCCCTTTATTTTCCAACAGAACTTCACTAAGTARAGTTGAATTCACTCTAGGCTGGCCAGGAATTCTGCAATCTTCCTCACTCAGCCTTCTAAGATTCTTTGCTTTACACCAGACACTGCTGCATACCGCTCAAGTATCTCAATGCTAGTTATCTATGTGGGTAATTACTGCATTGCTTACTTTTCTTGTTGTGATCTGACAAGAAGCAACTTAAGTGAGAAAGGCTCTGCCTTGGCTTGCGGTTGGAGGGGCTACAGACCGTCACTGAGGGGAAGCCCAGGAACAGGAAGCTCCCCAGCTGCAGGAATGCGCACCTAGGTCTCCTGAGCTCACGTCTTGGCAGACAAGAAGCAGAGGGTGGACAAGAGTTAGCAGGGTCAGGCTAGAACTCAAGGCTCACCCCTGGTGATCTATGTCCTCCAACGAGGCTCTATTTCCTAAAGACTTCACAAGGTTCCAACTTAGCACCACCTGGAACTGGGTGTTCAAACACGCAAGCCTATGGCAAACRCTTCACATTCCAACCACAGAAACTATAAAACCAGCATTCTAATTTTAATCAAAAGAATATTAACAAACTAAATAAACTGAATACAAAAGACTGCTACCATAAATTCATAAACCGCATGCCTAATCCTTTATAAAAATTCACCCGGCTATTTTTACAACATCCTTGTGGTTAGGAGTAGGTATTAATTATCGTCACTTTGCAGATGAGAAACCTGAAGCTCAGAATTAAGAGATTTACTCGAGGTCACAAAATTAATCAGGAACATCAAAGACCAAACTCATAAAAAGATGACTATCAGCTTAAGGTGTAGATTTAAGGGAAAAGGGAAAAGTGTTCCCTTATGGTTTTCAAGGTCTTCTATAAGAACAGAAAGAGCGAGGAACCCTGCAGCCAAGTTGGCAGCGCATACACATTTCCACTTGTAAGGTATTAGAACTTGATTCTAAACTGGTATACTGGGAGGATAACTGCTTTGCAAATAGGGCTAAACCTAAGGTAACCTTTGCATGTACAATAAATCATTTATTTAAAGAACATAAACACAAAATTCTAAAGTTAGGAAAGTTAATTCAGAGAAGAAAATATCTTCATTAAGTACTGTTCTAAAAGGATTTTTACAACTGTTCACCATGCTATTATTCAGAGAATCAATTCCTTGTGACATGTGATGAGTCAGTAGTGGTGAGCAGCCTGAATTAACCTGCATACAATCAACCAGGATGCAAAGAGCCCAACTCAAACAGTAACATGTAAGTGTCACAAGGCAACACACATGCTTTTACAACCACTCATTAGAACTTAGTCACAATCTGAGATCTTGTCCAACCAGTAAGGTATGCCCCAAGTTAGTGATCTTTAAAGAGACAAACTAGTAACATTGTTAGACAGGTTTTTAAAAGACATAAATACCCTTTCCTTCCTAATGGCACATATTAAGAAGTGTATGAATTTAGCTCTTTCAAGTAACAGACAAGCAAGCTATAAACCAAATGGCTTATCTTTAAAAATAAATCTTAAGCCATACATTTGGGGGTAACAATAAATGAGCAATTACTACTGGGAAGCAACTACATCTTCAAAGATCCTTGCCTCCTCCTGGACCATGGTTATGTCATAAAAGCAATCTATTTGCACTAACAATGGCTTGAAGAGTTAGGTCACCTGAGTGGGAAAGACTAGGTTTATTCTGTAACTCATTTGGTTTAAAGCTCAGTTTTCACACATGACTTCCCCAGTGTTCAGTTGAGAACATAGTTTTTTGTTGTTAAAAGAAAAATAGTACAAGGATGTTTTTGAGGAAATGTGTATGTAAAGCCAAGAACTAAAAATAGATTTTAGTGAATAATACAAATCATCTGTAATAACTCCAGTACCACAATATTTTATTTCTGGAGGTTTTCTATACCTTTTCATTGTCTTCTCAAATCATCCTTGGACTGAAGAAAGTGGCATTGTTATTCAATGTTATTCTTACTTAAGAGTTAATGAAAGGCATCCAGGGCTGTATAAAGAGTGACTCACAGCCACACTAGCAAACTGTTGGTCTTCCTGGGACTCTAAATATAGGACTCTTTCCAACATATAAACCTATAATTGAGTCACAGATTAGAATTCTTCAAGTCTAAAGCATGTACCATGACCATCTCTGTTGTTCATGGGAACATCTCAAAAAAGTAAAAACTAATGCACAGGAAAGCTCCAAGATTCCAAAGACTTATCATGTTTAATCCTGATGATGCTTAAAACCCCACTAAAGTAGGATTACTAAAGTAACGCATATGAAATCAATCTGAAGAGCAAGCAGTGTCTAAAGTTAATAAGGTGTTTAAAATAAACTGTCCCGAGTCTGCAAACTGGGTTTTTTAAAGAGGGTTTCGACAATTGACCCAGGCTAATTCACAGCCTTCAAAACTCAAAAGCTCCCATCTCATTGGTACTCAAATCTACTGAATATTTCAGCTAAAGTCTCTAAAAGGTTTCAGATAGATGCCTTGATGTTTCAGTCTTTCCTGACAGGCATGTGACTTGATAAAGACATATGAGGTGATTCAGATAGCAGAAAGTGAGGGAAACAATTCCTGATTTAAATGCTAGAACTGGGACTGGAGAAATGGATCAACAATTAAAAGCCCATGCTGTTGTTTCAGAGAACCCTAGTTGGTTCCCAGCACTCTCAGTGGATTGCTCACAAGCACCTGCAACTCCAGCTTCAAGGAATCTGACCCCTCTGGCTTCAGTAGGGACCACCATACATGTATGTGTACATATCCACAGAGAGAAAGAAGCACATGCATGTAACTAAGAACTCATAGAAATAAATGCTAGGACACTGGAACAATACTGCATCTCAGCCTTTTCTTTGTTGCAGTACTAGAGTTCATACCCAGGACCTCAAGCATACCAAGCAAGCACTCTCCTACTGAGATAGAGTCCCAGCCCAAAGCATCAACTCTGCACTAACTCAACCGAAATTTCACTTCAAATCCTCATCCTCAATTCAGCTATTTAATTTAAAAAAAGAAATTCTACTATGAGAAGTCTTCAGGGAGCTGGAGAAGTAGTTAATAGTGCACACTGCTCTTGCTGAGGACCCACATTTGGTTCCCAGCACCCATGCCTGATAGCTTACAACTGACTATAACTCCAGCACCAGGGAATCCAAAACCCTCTTCTGGCCTCCACAGACACCTGCATTCAAATGTGCAGACACAGACACACACACTAAAATTTTAAAATCTCAAAAAAGAAGAATCTGCTACTCTTAGGCCAACAAGAAGGCTCAGTTCACTAAAGGTGCCTGCCACAAAGCCTGACAACTCCAGAGAAAGAAAAAATCACTAACATGAAAACTCCTGAGTGGAGTTGCTCAGTCCTGCTTTTCGTACAGCGGCCTACCACCCAGCTTACCATTATCAACAAGCACAGTGGATCTAAAACGTGTGTCATCTTCCTCTCCGCTTTGCGCAGCACAGACATAAAACTACAGCTGACAACCTAAAGAGCGCCTTGGCAACACCGACCTTGCTTCTTTATGGCATCTCTACTGCCCTAAAATAGACTCCGTCTTCAGCTGACATGAACTTAGTGAGAAAACCTAATTCACTCCATTTTAGAACGAGTAGCCATATTAGGTCATAAGCTTCAAATTACCAGAAAAACAGCCAAGGCTCCTTACAAAAACCCCAGAAAAAGGACAGCCAATCAGCAACTGCCCTGAATCTGGCCAGGGACAACCCTCTCTCCCTCCAGGCACAAACCAATCAAAAGTGTATAAATATCCCATATAATACGCTCAACCAATCCCGATGAAGGTGACCCAACCACAACCGGAAAACTCCTAACTGGCTTTAAAGGGGGCCTGCAGAGATTGATTGCCTTACGGTCGCATTGTGCTTGGCTAGTTGACACACACCCCTCCTCCACGAGCTGGCTGTTTCTACAGAATACGTGCTCTTTGTCTTTGCACACTATTCGAGTCTGAAGTCTCAGTGATTCTCAGACCCTTACGTTAGTTTTTACAGTGAGCTGAAATCTGGAATTAGATATTTTACATCCATTCAATACAACACCCATATTATACTTCACGTTTTGATACAAGATTTTGTATACTTTACCAAACGGTCCTTTCACTCGCAGTCCCCTTGCCCCAGCCTCTGGATTACAGGCATGTACAACTATGCCTTGCTTCTGGGTAATTCTTTAACTCTGACATCTAAGTCAGCTCAGCACTACAATGAATTCAACATTCAAGACTCCCTTTACAATGCTCTGTAGACAAAGGCCCATTGGCCATGCTGAAAAATCTCAACCTCTGAAGCATAGCTTGGAGCTGGTGGGAATTTTCATCAAGAGCTCAAAACCTTATTCCCAGAGACATAGCTCCTTCACTACAATATTCTTGTAAAGCACCAGACAGAGCCTTCTATCTTAAGTCTAGGGCTTGGTCAACGTTTGAGGAAACTTCCTTCTCACCTTCCTTGACCTCTGGAATTAGTTCCTTCATACAAACTGTAGCTTAGCTGGGTCCTTCACATCTTAAGTTCTCTCTCACTTTTCATTACTTTGGAATTCTGACTGTTTTGACAATCTATTAACTTGATCTCCCAAATTACAAATGTAGTCATTTTTTAGTCTCGTCTATGGCTGTCATATAGCTATTGAAGTAAGACTAGAGTCTTTACTTCAGACTTCTACAACCAGCACGTAGGTGTTTATTTTATTGAACTCTCATTTTAAGGATTTTAATTAATTTTTAATCATTAATAATATCAAGCACATCATCTTAAAGTGCTTTTGCGGAGTCCTGTGTAGCTCTTTTACCTGGGCACAAGAGGTAAAGTCCTCAGTTGTGCAACTCATGGTTGGAGTTTCCCTACAATGTGTAGTACTGATGAGTAATCTGTTCAACCTCTGTGTGTGCAATGCCATAGCCACCAACTACAGACGGCTACTTTAAATGAACAGAAGTTCAAGTCCTCAGCTGTATTGAGGACAGTTCAAGTTCTTGGGAGGTACACACGGTCACCGTGCTGGCTGGAACTGGAAGGATGGGCTCCGGCACTGCAGACAGACCTCCTGGGTAGTACTGCACAGATGAGTCAGAGCTGAGAATCACTGCTGCCCTGGGAGCAAATTCATTTTATAATGCCTGCCTTTGATCGAGAGGATGAAACAGCTTAGAGATTACTGTGTACAGGATTCATGCTGCTTCAAGGTACAGGCACCACCAGGAACACAGCTCTGTCTTCCTCTTCCGTGACATTCTCCCACACCAGACGGCTGTTCTTACTTGGTCTTTGCATTATTCAACAATTGACTAGAAAAACCTTGACTTCCAACCATATTATATTACAAAGTTGTAAATTTAGGACTTGATTCTCTATTTTATGCCTTATAAATTTCCTTAATTATAAAGCAGGGCTTTTTTTTTGTTTGTTTGCTTATCAGCTTAGTCTATTATTATAAAGAAATGTCTCTACATTTAAATTATATAAAAGCAGCTTGAAGGATGTAACCCAGAGGTGGTGGTCAAAAGCCACCACCTCTGCTAAAACAGTCTCAATCAAGTATACGTTCAGTTTTCCAGCATCCGGCCTCCTGTTTAGTTCTTGCCAGTCAGAGGCCACACTGCCTCTGGCTTCATGACAGTGCCTGTCCTTGTGGCTCTCTCTCTCCATAGTGCTCTTTGCTAGAAGATCTTTTCTACTGTCTAAGGTCTCAGCTTTCTTTTGTCATTTCACTGAAATTTTAGAAGTGGGAGTTCTTTTCAGTCAGCCATTTTGAATTAGAAACATCAGTAAAAAATGTTTCTGAATAGCAAAAAGCCTTTCTAAACACAATCCTGAAGGAAACCACAGTGAGCCAGGATTGTGTTTAAATGTTCCAGAAGAGCTGACTATGTGAGGATCCAATAACTGTCCATATTGTCCATTATATGAAAATAACCACAGTATTCACTTTTATACAGACAAAAAGATAACTTACTCCATATGATTTAACAGTATGATCATGTCATTCAGTTTATAAAAAACTTGAGATCATACTACTACAGAATCTTGTGATAAAGGGTCATGATGGTATACTAAACATTCATTACACAAGTATATATCATGATGTCAACTATATTACTCAAATTGATGACTTCAGGGACATGAGTAATTTCAAGACAGACAAGTCAGCCACCTGGTAGAAAAGGCTGAGCATTTAATAACATATAAATCTTCACAGAACAACAAAACATTTAAATCAATCCTTAGCTTAGCTTGGAATGTCAAACCCATGATGTTGTAAAYGGCCTACAATATCAAATGACCTTCAAAATGGGGTTTGAGTAATATAAATGTATAAAAGAATTCTGCTGAGCCATAATTTAAAATACACAAAAGCTCCATCATCTACAAGACTATTAATAACATGACTCCATCCAAATAAAAACAAAAAATAAACTATACAACTTTATTCCAAAAGGACAACTGAATACTTATATTAAATATTCAATGTAAAACTAGTTGCAAACAAGATATATGTACCATAAGTTTTTGAATTGTCACTTTATATCCTGAACATATAGGTAAATTAGAAGAGTTAGGACCATAATTATGTATCCACCTCCAAAGCTGTAAGAAAGTCCAGGTTCAAAAAGGGACAAATTGGTCACTGTTGAAAAAGCAAGTCACACTATTCCTTTTGGCCAAAGGAGGATTATTTGAAGCGATAATGTACACATGAACAATGAAGATCCATCAGGATGCTATTCCACATCCACTAACACTATTTCTATATGTTTCCCGAGTTATGATTCAAAGTTTAGTTCATATTTCCTTAATGGATACATTTAAGAAAAGGGGCTCATGCTGACTAGAAGAATTGGGTTCTAGGAACTTACATGACCTTTCTTGTAAAAATACACTAAACTGTAACATGATCTATATACTTTTATATATGTAAGTTATACTTCAATAGATGTTTTTTAAATAAAAACATTGCACATGTAATTTTTCTACTTTCAGTTTTAGTTACTAGATTGACATTAGAATGGAGGATACATACCCTWCTCATTGTTGTCAATATTTGGCAGATAATAGTGGCTCACCACACCAGGGGATTCACATAGACCATAATCAGTGAAAATAAGTCCATGTTTCTATTCTTTTGTGCCACCTCACAGGGCTTCTCCTACAGTACATGTTATATTCAATGAGTTCTTTTTCTTAACGCTCGACTCTCTATGAAGGGGCCATAGATAGCATTTGTGTATATGTGTGAGGAAGAAACGGAAGCCAAGATATGTGCCCTAATAACTAACAAGACATACATCATAGGCATGGTGAGGGCGACATGTGACAGGAAGGAGAGCTATCGCAGCTGGATGAGCCAGGAAGAGCATGCCTGAGTGAGTAGCAAACGGGCACGGTGAACATCTTAGTAGGATGAAGGCATAGAATACCATTTATGAAGGCTTAGTACTAGGTCAGGTTTGCGACGGGCATTTTTACTAACTTACCAAGCACTTACTGAACAGATGCTCGCACAGACTATGAGAGTTCAAGCACTTTCTCATGATCATCATTCAGCTAATAAATATAGCCAAATACACTCCGGAGAGCCACTTAAGCAACAGAGGCCTTCATTCCTATGCTTTTGTCTTCAGACAATGTATTGTCGCCACTTTGGCAATAAGCATAAATATCTCCTTTTATTCTTGTTCTGGAATAATTACTAGGAGGAAAAACCTTTCACATACTCCAGATCTTTAGTCATTTACTTGATTATTTCTGAGTCAGGACCTCATCCTCAAAGACAGTAAGGAAGTCCTGTTTTCAAAAGCCTGCATGGAGTAATACTCTTGGCTGATCCTTTTCATTTGGTTCCATTTTCAGATTAAACTACCAGAAACACCCAACCCTTTGGCATTAAGACATGATGCCACCTACAAACCTCATGCTCTCGAACTACACAATTAAGTCACACACAATATCAAGGAAAAAAAGTTAGGTTTTAAGTAAGTTTGCACTTTTGTGTTGGGCCACATTTAAAGACCTCCTGGGTCACATGTGACTCCATGGTCTGGACACACCGGAAATGCATTCAACTCCTTGACCTTGAACTCATTATTTCCCAGTTACAGTTTGAATCTGAAATGTCCCCACAGGCTAATATTTTGTAAGTGTGGTCTCAAGCTTGTGTTTTTAAGGCTGTGGAGAAGTGAGGTAGGGTCTGACTATGGTGAAGCAATTACTAGGAGTGAGATCTTTGAATTAAAATTCTCCCTCTGCTCCAGGTCTATTCTTGTGTGAAAAGCTTCCACCACATACTCCAGCTGTCAGGAGCCAATCTGCTTTGGCCATTACTTTCCTGCCACAATGCAATGGAATTCCTATGAAACTGAGTCAAAGTGAATCCTTCATCCCTTCAATGGTGTTTCTGCCAGATACTTTTGTCAAAACAATGTAAAAGTAACTAATAAAGCACAGATTCTTCCATCTGGTTCTACTCAATTTCCTAACTCTTTAATCCCCAAGATCTACTTTCTCTCTGAGGATAATACTTTATCAGTTAGTCCTTTCCCTCCTTTTATTTCTGAATTATAATGGTGCTATCCTTGTCAAACACTTSACACAGTCACATATGCGATACTTACTAAATACCATATTGTACAYCTGTGTAYACCAGAGCCTTGGTGTTGAGGATGAAAACAAAAATCCTGGAAGATGGCTCAGTCACAAAGCATTTGGGACTAAGTTCTGATCTTCTGCACCCGTGTAAAAGCCAGGAAAGGCCGAGTGTACCTGTAAGCCAGCACTGGGGTTAAAGAGACAGGAGCATTCCCGAGGCTGGACAACAAGGCTACGAAAATGTGAGTTTAGGTTCAAATGAAAACCTGTTTTAAAAAATAATGAATGTAAAGAGTGCTAGATGAAGATGCTCGATACATATGCATTCACAAGAAACATACCCACCCACATCCACACACCCCCACACACGCACACCCCTCCTTGTTACTGTGTCTATTATATAGGCTATACAAAACACATATTAAGTCAATAATAATGAAAATTAAAGTAAGAGTTCAGTTTTGTTGCCAACTGAAACACAGGACATTAGAATGAGCCTGATGTAAAGATAATTCTTACAGATTTAGTTGGAGCCAATGATGAAACCAGAGAACACTGCTCAGTAAAAACACTAGACAGGACAAAAGCAGGGGCTTTTTCTTTGCCACCTTATGCTTCACTCAAAAACACAAGTCAAGCAGGTTGTCAGGCACTTAATCCTGTAGCTTACGAGAAAGGCTGAGCTGGAGGCTGTGACAAGCACACAGACGGATGTTAAGCTATGGACAGAAGGGAGCGAAGAGTGTTTTGTAGACTGTTTAAGAGGCAGTTAGTGCTGGGTGATGAACATGAGGGCTGGAATCTGTTACTCTTTGTAAATAGGCTTTATATGTTAGGATAGTCTCGGGTTCACAGCAAAACAGAGAGATGCAGAGTCCCCTCATTTATCCTCTCCCCCACAAAGCGCACCCACTCCATCACCAATACCCTCACAGCGGTACATTTCTTTACTACGGATAAGCCTAGACTGACAGGTGGACCACTCAGACTTGTTTTATAGTATTATTGTACACATGATAATGTGTGTCAGGGTGGGTACACTCAATCCAAGGTGCACATGAGGAGGTCAGGGATCAACTCTAGAGAAC
>BDUI01002731.1:120975-133806 GCA_002335545.1 Apodemus speciosus | reverse complement strand
AAATGGATGGAGCTGGAGAGCATCATACTGAGTGAAATAACCCAGTCTCTAAAGAACACCCAAGGCATGCACTCACTGATAAGTGGATATTAGCCTAGAATCTTGGTACACCAAAGACACAATCCGCCTACCAAATGCTGTCCGACAAGAAAAAAAGAGTGGACCCAGGTTCTGGAAAGGCCCAATGCAGCAGTGTAGGAGAATACCAAAACAGGAAAGTGAGAAGGGGTGAATAGGGGAATGGAGGGTGTGGGGGGGGAAGGGAAAATGACATATGGGACATAGGGGGAGCGGGGAAACCAGGAAAAGGGAAATGAAATGTAAATAAAGAATATATCCAATAAAAAAAAACAGGAAGTGGAAAAAAAAAAGAAATAAGCGCATTTACCCTCCTGTCGAAACAAGCAATTTCTTCCTATTCAAATATACTATAGATAAATAAATGGTGTTCAAACCCTTTAGAGATCTTAAATTATGGCATTTAAAATGTTTTAATAAGACTTTTTGATGGAAGGCAAGCCTAGTCTTGGCAGCTCTCTCATATTACTTCAAAGAAGATGATGGGCATTGAAGCAACTCCTTATAGACTTTGATTAAAATGTGGAAAATCTATCCATCAGGCAAAATTTGCTCTGCTTTAACTGCTAACAACATGCTGTACAAACCATGAATAAGCAGGACACAGAAGTAGACTTTCAAACTTTGCCAAGACAAGGTAGGCCAGTCCTGCAGTATTCCTGCTTTGCAAATATGTCTGTCAGATATTCTGGGTCAGTAGGCTGAAGATGGATGCTCTGTAGTTTCAGAGAAACCATGGGTGACTGACTATCCATGTAGTCAGCAACCTCTGACATTTCTATAAGTTTAGAAGCTGCTTGCTCTGTTCTTCCTGTTTACTTAGGTAATATTTATCCTTCTCAGGTCTCTGATGGGGTTGAAGACTAGATAGTTATAGTCTTATAGTTTTATGAGTTACCAAATACACAAAAGAAACTCATAGAAGAGATGTCACATTTATAAAAGTTGAGAGACATAAAAACTTAAGTTGTAAAGGATTGAAGAAAATGACTTAAGGTCTACTAAGATTTCTTAGGTTGATAAGGTTATGATAGAAAATGATGTAAGTACAGAACTTTGAATTCACCAAGACAGATAGAGTGTATGGTACTTTTTCCAAGGTTGTCAAATACAGATGGACTGTACTTTGTGAATGTAGTTCTTGCCTGACAGTTTTCATAGTAGTTCCTATGGTATATAGTTTGTTGATATTGGAGAAATAGTATTTTGTTGGACTAAACTGGGGAGATGTTGGGATAATATTATTGTGTACTGTGTATAGCTTATCCATTATAGATTTCTGTTCCAGCAGGGAGTTGAGTGCAGACTGAACTTTATTGTTATTCATGGGGCTGAATCATATTTTGTAAATATTCCCACTCTCACCATCTGATTGGTTTTAATAAAAATCTGATGGCCTATAGCAAAGGTAAAAAAGGAAGCTAGAACATCTGGACAGAGAGGAATTATGGGAAATGGTTGCGCATGGGATTCACCTGCCTGACAAGGAAGAAGAAGCAGATTTTGAGACAAGAGACTGACAGGTAACAAGCCATGTGTCAGGCACAGAGTAATTGTAAGTTGTATAGCTAGTTGGGAACTAGAATATCTAAAGGCCTTAAGCTGTTCTAAATAAGTATAAGTCTCTGTGTTATTATTTGGGAGCTGGTGATGCCAATGAAATCCTAGTTTTAGGCAAGGGAATTATTCCCAGAGTCATGAGAATGGGAGAACTGGCCAAGTTCCCCTGCCAGATGCAATACTTAGGAGAGTGGACCATGAACCTCACCTGAGCCACAGGGTAGAGCTGGCCTTGGTAGTGGGGGTTGGGTTGCTGGTGAGCTGACCTGGGAGCATGATAGCAGGAGAGCTGGTAGACTGACCAGCTCAGATACCTCTCAGGTCCAGATATTGTGCTTTGAATTGTTGCATGCAAAATCTACCACTTGAATGAACTGCTAGAGCACATGAAACAACTGTTCCTACAGATACAAAGCTACAGGATATACATGAACAAGAGGAGTCTCAGTGAGCTTCCAGTATTGATAGAGAAGCAGAAGCTAGACACCTTATGTCAGACTAAGGAATCATTGCAATGAACATTTGCAAACAAAGAACTATAGACAAAATGGTATACTGTGGAACACACTCTGACATACTACAGTTTCCACAACAAGATTTTTTTCTCTGTTAATGAAGGAGGTTGCAAGGCTGGAGGACAGGTACTAGCAGTTTGGGGTACATTCTGTAAAATTCACAGAAAACCAATAAATAATTTTTAAAAATTAAAGTATATTAAAATACCTTATAAAAACCCTACTAGTAGCTCTTGTGAGTTATTTAATTTCATCATGAGGTGGATACTTAAAATACTTTGCCACATGTTTTGTGAGTTCAGTGACTGGTTTTGTTGGGGGTACAGAGATAAACTGTGAGTTAATGTCCACTGGGTTACTATATTATTCTTTATCATGTTATCATTTTAACTTTTACTGCATTTGAAAAGTGTTTCTCTTATATTTAACCCTGATTTATTTGTGTGTTTTCAGTGCCTTGAAGCCTTTCATAAATTTTAATGCTATCTTGGCTAGCATCTTCACTTGATTTCATCATCAACTGTATTTTGTCCATAAATAGTTTCTGTAAATGTGTTACAAACAAGCAAAAGTTAAATATTAATTTATTTTTACTGAACATAACAGCTACTTAATTATTTTAGTGAAAACAATGCCTATTTGATAAAAATTGTGTTTAATTGATCTTGCCAACATCTGATGATGAATACAAACCCAGAGGTAGCTGCATCAGCTTTGCCAGACCAGAAAGTGTAACTTTTCTTGTCTGCTTGATGGGGAGCTAGCATCACTAGCATCCTACGTATCCTGCATCCTAACAAATGTCTAATACCATCTAAGTCCTGCTCCCCTTGATATCACTCATGGCATTTAATATTTTTAGACTTATTCGATTCCAAAAGATAATGCTCAGTAAAATTCTCCAGTTTGTATTCTGACTAAACACGAAGCAAGATATAAAAAAGGAAGAAGAATCAGGCATTGCAGTGTATACCTCTAATCCCACCACTCAGGTGGTTGAAGGCATAGGACTTTCTATAAGTTCAGGGACATCCTGGGCTACATAGCAAGTAAGAATTTCAGCTAGTTTTGTGTAACAAAATATTGTTTCAAAACTCAGAAAAAAGAGGAGTGTTGAGGGAGGGAGATGAATGAAACAAGGGTGATGGAGAAGTAATATTTTTACATTGATGTTTCCCCTGTTCACTCAACCCTTCCTTGCACTATAGTCCTTTAGCTCAGGCCCAGCTGAACTGACAATTTTTCATTTTCCATTTATTTGAAAAGGAGGTAGTAGTCAAAAGTCTTTGGACACTCTTTGAGAACTCCTGATCTTCCCTAGTGCCCTCCTAAGAGCTCCGGACACATCCTTGTTCCTCATGCTGTAGATGAGGGGGTTCAACATGGGTGTGAGGATGGTATAGAACACAGAAAAAATTTTGTCTTGGGATGGGGAATGGTAAGAATGTGGTACCATATAGGTGTATATAGCAGCCCCATAAAACAAGGTTACAACAGTCATGTGAGATGAGCATGTAGCAAATGCTTTCTTCCTTCCTTCCACAGAGCTCATATGGTAGACAGTGGCCAGAATCCGGGCATAGGATGAGATAACTACAGAGAAAGGAATCAACAACATCAGAACACAGCACACATACATCACTGTCTCATAGAGTGCTGTGTCTGCACATGCCAACTTTAGCACAGCAGGTGCCTCACAGAAGAAGTGATTAATTTCTCTTGAACTACAGAAAGGAAAACTCATGGTGATTGGAGTGAGGAGGAAGCCATCCAAAGATCCCCCAAACCAGGAGCCTGCTATGATAATCCAACAGATTCGGCGGCTCATGAGGACAGGGTACCTCAGTGGATTGCAGATGGCCACATAGCGATCATAGGCCATGAGGCCCAGAAGAAAGAACTCAGCTCCCACAAGGGTGAGGTATAGAAAGTGTTGAGCTGTGCATCCCACAAAGGAAATTGTCCTTTGCCCTAGAATATAATCAACTAGCATCTTGGGCACAATGGTTGAGATGTACATCATGTCAATGAAGGACAAGTGGCTGAGGAGAAAGTACATAGGGGTATGGAGGTGAGTGTCTGTATGGATCAGAAAGATCATAATTCCATTGGCCACCAGTGCAGTGAGGAAGATGACAGAGATTGTAGCAAATACAAGACCTGAGGTTTCCTCTGTGTTGAACAGCCCCATGAAAGTAAAGTCAGTAGATGATGTGTTGTCCCCTTCCATTGATCTTATGATGTTGCTGATATAACATAAAACCTAAGTAAAATGGTGGCACTTCCAGAGAATTAAAATTACCACCTAAAAGTCAAATAAAAGAACACATTCAAAACTAGTTTTCTTGGTATTTTTAAATTGATACATAACAACTGACTTATGTAAGAATATTAATATCTACAAGATTTAAGCACAACTTATCCTTATTAATCAATAATTTCTTAAGTGCACTGAGTAAGATGTCAGTGGATGTTACTATTTTATAATCATATTCATATTTTATAATACCTAAGCATGTGTATTATACCATAGTTTAGTGTGTCTGCATAAGGTTGGATAAGGCACATCCTTCCTTGGGTGACATTTACTTGGTATTTTTATAAAATGTATCTTAGCAACACTAAGCATAATTACCATTTTCAAAACATTTCTGGCCCCAGCTGTGCATAGTCTGTCTACCATTTAGCCATGAGTGTGTATAGTTTACCATTTGCAACATATTACAAAAGCATACTTTGCTTCTGTTCACACATGCAACAACACATGTGTAGGGTGAAACACAGTGTCAAGGCAGTGTGCTCATGCAAACTCAGACATCAAAGGACCTGAAAAACATTCTTACTTCTAAGAATGAATTTTAATTATAGAATGTAACAACAACATGTGTAAGTAAGATGCATTGGCAAAGCAGAGTGCTCCTGCACACTGAGACATCAAAGGGCCTGAAAAACAGTCTTACTTTTAAAAATGAATTTTAGTTTTAGGATGATAGGGCAATGGATTTATCATTATGATCATCATAAACATTAGTGACTGAGATTAATAATTAGGATTCAGAGGAGAGACACAAAGAAATATATAAAATATATATTGAGCTATAGCCCATTTTTTAATTTAAATTTTTATAATGTTCATAATTAAGAAAAACTCAGTGACTGTGTCTCTTATAATTTCTGATTTGGGTAAGGAAAAACATTACCACAGCAATGTATAAAAATCAAGAACAATCTCTTATGTGCTTTATGGCTAAAGTTGCAGGAAACATTTCCCAAGCTAGCTGATTTAATTCTAATCTAATGCTCCACTAAATGTTCTAAACCTATGACCATTTGACATGATTACAAAGAAAACAATGGTGGTGACTTTGTGAATGGCATAGTTGAAGATGCTGTGTATCCACTGGTTACCTTTACAATACACCAAGAGTAGGGATATGTGATAATCACCTTTTCCTAGGAGGGGAGCTGTGCCCCTTACTTGAGGGAGAATATTTGACCAGAGCATCTCAATTCATTCTGGGTTCTCACCATCTCCCAGAGCAGCAGCTCAAAATTTACTATAGCTATCACATTTAGCTATCTGTAAACATTAATTTGATTGGTAAAAATCATTTATTTTGGGAAACTATAACCAACTGTTATAGACATGAGTGATTCTTTTTAAGTGATCAGGGTTATCATACGGTATTTTTCTGATTTCAAATTTTTTTGGTACTAGAAATTAACAGCTTACATAAATATTATATAAGATTTAATTATTACTTACAATTTGCCACTTACTTTACTTTTTAGTTTATTTATCAGAGTCCATTAACATCTGTAAGTACAGAAAAAATATTGGTAAGTTATGGAATAGTATACTCATTATTCACATTTCAATTGCTTGCATCCTTCATGACTTTGACTCTAACATTTATGAAATCCTCTGGTCTCGACAATAGTGGATAGCCATGTCCTGTTTCTCACATTTAGACACTTCTCTCTGCTCTTCACACTCACATCTAAACAGATCTTTAACAATTTCTGTTGTCTTGCATTTTTACTAATTAGTCTGTAAGTCACAGCACAGTGAAGAATAACTCTAAAACCCACTCCTCTTCACAGCTTACCTGTCATCTCTTCCTGTCTGTGCATGAAAGAGTTTTACTGGTTAAAGAGAAACTCCTTGATGTGAACTATGAATATAAATACATTATCCGGACAAGTTTATCTTCTGCACACTCAGTGTGAGGGAAGATCATGAGCCAAATTGTATTTGTTAAATTCTGCTGGACACAGATTATATCCATTTGTGATGATCTAGTACACAGGAAAATAATCAGAAACACTTATAATGATTCTGTACCTTTATACAGAAATTTGACTCTGAGAAGAAATAATTAGAAATTAGATGAACTGAATTCTTTTCCTGGTTGTGATGTATGTACTTTCTATGACCTCAGATTTTCTCTTTGGACTCTAAGCTTCAATGTTTATTTAAGTTGGGTTAATCTAATGAAATAACCAGAGTTAATGATAAATTTATGTTATGTATTTCTTTTACTGTTGAGTACAGAAAGAATGTCACTTTTCTGTTATTATACGAGACTTACCCCACTGTTGACTCAGTGTTTATACATTAAGTTTATAATTAGTTCTATAACAGGGGCATTTCTCCAAGGCAATATAGAGTTTTGCAAATTTAAAATTAAATAAGAAAACCATGTGAATATATATGTGTATGTATATATAAACATACACGTAATTCCATGCAAAGTTGTGGTAATGTTTTATAAAAAACTATTTGGAAATGTATAAAAATTTCTAATATTTCATTTAAATTATACACATATTCAGGTAAAATCCTGAATTCAAATTTAAATACTTCTTGATCACCAGGTATATAAGCCCAGGATTGAAACCACTTTAGTAGTTATATTCTGTATCTTTTCAAATATCCCTTGACCTGAAGGAAAGTATATTTAGATGGAATTTTGTGGAAATGGAAGCACCATATAATGCCTGCAGAAAGTCCAAGTGTCTTTGGGAGCATAAATAGACTTGTATTGCAGATTGAGTGACCACAAATTGAAAAGTAAATGTTGAATGTAATTAGGTATGATTTTTTTTTTGGATAAAATTCTTTCTTAGGGTTAAATAGCATTTGATTTTAAAGTCCTATACCTAGACATAAAGAGATGCACTTATTTCATACTGAAATATACTAAAAAGTTTCCAAATAAAATATTTAAATAGCTTCTGTTTTGGTGAAATGGGTGTTTCCTTCCATATGCATGGTTGCAAATGTCTTGCTCTCACATCGCTACACTATGAGATGAGGCTATAGTCTCTACCTGGTATGTAATATCTAAGCCTGTCCTGTAAATCAGTAACAGTCAACTGTCTAAAGTGTCAGTCTTAGCCTTCACGTGCATCTGTGTGATCACTAGTGGACTTTTTTCTAAGTGAAAACATGCATGCCACATTCCTTATGTTGCTGCGGATACTCTGCTCTGGTGTAGATTAGAAACTGTTACATGTAGACCTCTTCCTTGTATTTTCCACCTGGTCTAAAGCCTCTTTATCCTGTTTTAAAAATACTGAACTGTTCATAATTTTTGCAGAGAAATTTAAGTATTTCTCTCTCTGACAACATAGATAGATCTTCCACTCAAAGCAAAATTCTGGACCCTGCCAAAGCTGTCACATCATTATATTATACAAACCCCAGTTCTTCAATCATCCCGGTCTTTACTCCTAGTTCCCCTAGTCATCACTGACCTCACACCTCCAGTTCCCCAGTCACTCCAGTCCTCACATGGCCAGTTCCAAGTCATCACTGACCATCCCATGCTATAGGGATCAGAATAAAGGACACTTCACTGTGTAGAGAACTATGATGCCTTTGCATACATGAGTTTCATCTCTGACTTTCAAATAGTTCTTAAAATGTTCTATAATTTTTTGAGATCAAATCATTACATCTCTTCCTTCCTTTTCCTCCCTTCAAATCCCCCCAACACCCTTCCTTTCTAATGTTTTGTTCTAAACCTACCTTTTTCTCAAGACTAACATTTGGCTAATTTTTTAAGAAGTAAAAAGTATGCCAAAGTGACATATTTATATACATAACATATTTTGTATGTATGTGTTGTACTATGGTCTCCCATGGTGCCCATATAGCAAGAGGTAACCTGCTTCTGAGAGCATTTTGTGTTTGTGTTGGGAGATGAGCTATCAAATTTCACTCTGGATTTGCAACCTAGAACTTCAGAGAAACCAGTGCTGCCATTGTTCCACAGGGGGTGCAAATTCAAGCCAACCACCGCAGTGCTGTGGAAAGCCAGCTATCTCTCTATATGCTCTGTTATTGAAGTAACATTGAGGCAACCAGCACCACTCAGCTTTTCTGTTCCTAAATCCCTGACCAATCCCAACAGAAACATCTTCAATAATAGTGTGGGATAAGCAAAGGATTTGTATAAGGATAGGAGAGAACACGTAGACCGTTCACTAAATTACTTAGCTTAATGAATACTTTCATATTGTTTAAACAAAACCATTAAAATTATTTGTCTAATAATTTTAGTTTCTAAAAGCCTTCAAATATTTTTTTCTGTATCACTTCACATCCCCAGTCTTTTCTAACCATATAACATAAATAGTAGTAAAGACATCATGGCATAAACAATTTTTAGTAGAAAACATTGATCCATTCTTTGATAATAAATTATCCTTTATTTATCCTAAATGAGATCATCTGATACATGAGGTCAATTATCTGCCTCATCCATTCAGTGTAGAAGGCACATTTCAAGAATTGGAACGGTTACATATGATTTAATAAGTCAAAAAAATTCCAGTAAACTACCATGACCTTGCATTACTAAATAAGTGTTGGAGAGTAAAAAGGGATGCATTTAGAATATGTAAGGTATTCAGTTTCTAGAGGAGAATATTGCTACATTTAATTGACCTCCAGTTTGTACAGGGATTAAAATACACCAAACAATCTATAGTCATGGGATACCATAACAGGATATGGTCTACCTATGTGATCAGCATTTGCCAGAACATTACTATATAAGATCCAACACACGAGGCCCTTTATATTCATTTAACTAATAGAGGTGTCCTTCACGTGTGATGAGCATAAAGAGATGCATACATTGATTTCCTAAGTCTCTATTTGTAATAATAGTTAAAAGTCAGTATTGTTAAAGAAAAATAATGCATACCCCAAATCTCTAAAAGAGTATATAATACAGGAACAAGAACACAGGTTCTACAAACTCCAAGAAAAAATGTGACATTGTTTGTTTACAGTTGCTAGAAGGAAATAATTTGCTACTGAAGAAGAATATATACCATTAAATAATACCCTTTTTGTTCTATATCATTAAAGGATACTGAATCCATTTGGAGTTTCTGGTTGGAGGTCACTGCTAAGATAGAAAGCACCCAGACTAAGAAGTTGAGGCATTAAATAGTTTTTTGGAAAGTCACAGACTGAGACAGACAGAGCAGTTCTCTTACCAGCAGTCCTCAGGGGACTTTGCTGACAGGCGAGCCTCATCTAATGAGAAATGTTCTAATGGAACAGAATTTATCTAAATTCCCACAGACTTTGAAAAATTACTTTCTGCTGCTTCAATGTGTTGACAAAGTATGACAAAATCATATGGGGAATGGTATTTCTTAAGGATTTTTCAGAAAATTTCTGCCATTTCCTCACAGAGAAATCTAGAAGCACATGTTATAAATAAGTGAAAAGTAGATTTTGTTATAATGTTTTCTTAGTGGTTAAATAGTGTATATAAAGACATACACCTTTAGATTGATTTATATAGTTTCTTATGAACATGTATTTATGAATGTTCTAATTCTAATTAATAAGCATCAATATAGATATACACATGCTTCTGCATAATATCACAGCTTCCAACATTCCTTGGAGATAATATCCTTTCAACATCCAATAGACAAAATGTAAACTTTCCCATTACAAAGAGAAAGTAATAGCAACACAAAAAGAAAGAATGGTTACAAAACAAGACCAAAATCCAGAAAGTAAAATATTAAACTCTGTATTTCCATGGCTAAAAATTAATAATAAAATAAAATCATATTACTCAGGATTATTGGTGTGTATATTTGTGGAGGTTTCTTCTCACATGTTTGAGATAAATGAGCTTTAGCACCAAACAATAAAACAAGACAGACAAAATACATTAAATTATTCTGATTGTATATAACTTTTCAATCTTTATTTCTTTTTATGTTTGTAGTTCCATAGTGCTGATGGCCATAGAGACCATGGCACCAGTTAGGAAGAAGAGATCTTATTAAGGAGAGTCCTGCATTGGATACTGAAAGTCATTAGTCTTTGTGAGTCAGTTTCAGCAAAGTATGTGATGGAAGTCAAGATGATAACCAAGTGATTCTTTGTGTTTGGAGGTCTTCATTCATGTTTTGATTTTCTTTTTAAAAAATTAAATATTTTTTAACAACTTCAGCAAGGTGGCTGGATATAAAATTAACTTAAATAAATCAGTAGCCTTCCTTTAWACAAATGATAAATGGGCTGAGAAAGAAACTATGGAAACAACAACCTTCACAATAGTCAGAAATAATATAAAATACCTTGGGGTAACTCTAACCAAACAAGTGAAAGGTCTGTATGACAATAACTTCAATAATTTTAAGTCTCTCAAGAAAGAAATAGAAGATCTCAGAAAATGGAGAGATCTCCCATGCTCATGGATTGGAAGAATTAACATAGTAAAAATTCTTTAAGAATTTCATACAATGTAATTTAAATGTAATTACCCTTCTTAACTTACCCCCTTCCACCTAAACCTTTCCACCTCTTCCCACCCAACTTTGATGGTATTTAGTTTCTTTTCTCTTTTCCACATTGAAACTAGTTGGTATTGTCCAGCTAGTCTTGGCCTTGTGGACCTACCAAAAGTCACATCATTAAGAAAACAAAACGAAACAAAGAAAGAAACAAAAACAACTGACTTTTTCACTCCAAGCTCTTATTAAAGGCTAACATCTCAGCTAATATTGGAATTATTTGTCCACCTACCCAGATGCTGTCTGAATGGAACTTGCATAGGTCTTGTGCATACTGTCATAATCACATGGCTGTGTCTGCCCCACACTGTGTCTGGAAAAATCTGTTTCCATAAAGCTCACTATATCTTCCAACTCTTATAATCTTCTGCCCCCCCCCATTTCCATAAAGATTCCTGAGTCTTGGGGAGAAGAGTGTGATATGAATGTCTGATTTAGTCCTAAGCACTCCATAGTCTTTTGTTTTATGTGTGCTAATCAGTTGTTAGTCTCTGTGTTAGTTGATAGATGCTTTGATTTATGAGTACAACATGTCATTAGGAGTGATTTTAGTATTATGTCCATTTATCAGAATAATATTATTGGATTCTCTCTTAGGGCCTATGAACTATATAGACACAGGTTTTAGCTACATTAATAGTTCCAGGCGTATCATCACATGGAGTGAGACTTTGCTCCAATAAGAAAACGGGAGGTTATTCCCAATAACATTCATGTCACCATTGCAATATCTCAGTCATTCGCATTTCATTTTGCAATGTTTTGTTAGTTCCATGCTTCATTTTTAATTTGGGTTGTTTTCTTGATATTCAGATATTTTTCTTTTCTTTTATCTTTGAGTTCTTTACATACTTCAAAATTAACATTTTGTCAAATGTAGCGTGGGTATGGAATTTTCTCCCCATTCCAGTTGCTGTCTCTTCACTTGAGTAATGGTGTCCTTTGCTGTATGGAAATGTTTAGTTTCACAGGGTTGCATTTGTTAGCTGTTGGTCTTAATACCCAGGTCTCAAGGTACATTCAAAAAGTTCTTTTTTGTGTCTATAACTTCTTGTGTAAAACCTCTGTTCTTATCCATCAGATTCAGGGTTTTAGGTCTTATTTCAAGATTCCTGATTTTTTGAAGTTAAGGTTTGTGCAGGATGAGTGAGAAGAATCTAATTTCATTCTTCTACAAGTAGCTACCTAGTTTAATCAACACTGCTTGTTTAGGATCCTGTCTTTTCTCCAGTATGTATTCTCAAGTGAATACAGAATATAGAGTTTATGTTTGGCTCTTCAATTCTACTCCACTGGCCAATGAGCTTTTCTTAGGCTTGTTTAACGCTGCGTTTATTACTATGGCTCTGATGATAACAAAATTGTGGATGGTGAAACCTCAAGCAGGTCTTTTATTGTTCTGAATTGTTTGGGTTATTGTGTGTGTGTGTGTGTGTGTGTGTGTGTGTGTGTGTGTGTGTGTGTGTGTTTAAATGAAATATAAGATATTTAAATGTTTATGAAAACATGTGTTGGAATTTTGATGGGGAATCTGTTGAATCTGCACATTTCCTTTGGTAAGGTTGTCATTTGTATATTATTAATAATGCTAAAATTGTGAGCATAGGGGGTATTTTCATCTTTTTATGTCTTTCAGCTTTGGTTTCTTTTATTTTTTTATTGGATATATTCTTTATTTATATTTCATTTCCCCTTTCCTGGTTCCCCGCCCCCAAATGTCCCACATGTCCTTTTCCCTCCCCCTGTTCCCCCATCCACACCTTCCCATTTCCCTGTTCTGGTATTCCCCTACAATGATGCACTGGGCCTTTCCAGAACCAGGGTCCACTCTTTCCTTCTT
>BDUI01002731.1:73826-85573 GCA_002335545.1 Apodemus speciosus | reverse complement strand
CCAGAAAAACAAGATTTGGATTTAAAATCACTGGTCATGATGCTGTTAGAGGAACACAAAAAGGACATAAATAAATCTCTTAAAGAAATACAGGGGAACATGAATAAGCTAGAAGCCCTTGAAATGGAAACAAAAAAAAAAAAAGTCACTTAAAGAAATTCAGGAGAATATGGGTCAACAGATAGAAGCCAATAAAGAGGAAATGCTAAAAGCACTTAAAGAAATGCAGGAGAGGGTCAGAGCGGCGGGTGGTTTCTGAGCTGACCTGCACAGCTACCAACTTGCTCAGGAGTCTGTGTGGTCTATGCCTGGATTACGGCCAAGACAGCCATTTTGCCTCGGGGCACTACAGAAAACTAGCAGCTAGGGCCAGGTACATGGACAGAGTCCAAGACTGACACCAACTACCCTGTCAGGCTCTTACCTGCACCCAGAGCCAGAACAGCTCAGTGGCAGTCTGGGGGAGGGGGAGGGGGACAGCCTGCCTGGCTTGCAGCAGAGGCTGCCATCTTGCCTCAGGGCACTGCACTGACTACCCTGTCAGGCCCTGGCCTACACCCAGGGCCAGATCAGCTCAGAGGGCAGTCTCTGAGCCGACCTGTGAAGCCACAAACTCGCTCAGGGATCTGGCGGGCTATGCCTGGATTACAGCAGAAGCAGCCACCTTGCCTCGGGGGACCCCAGACAGCTAACCAGACAGAGCCCAGTGGATGGAGAGTGCCACCATCTAGTCTCCAGCAGTCCAACCAGGGAAGGTCATTCCTGCAGGGAATCCAGTGGTTAGACAGAGCCCAAAATCTGTCACCATCTTGGAACTGGTGGCCTGACCAGGTCACCATAGAAAACCAACAGAGGAGCCCAGGTCACCATAAAGATGTAACAGACAAGCCCAGATCTGTGGAGAAAAAGATCTGATTCTTAAGAGCTGGCAACTAGGCAGGCTAGGAGGAGACAGCCAGAGGCCAACAGCATGCCCAGCAGCAAGCAGGGAAGAGACTTGGGCCCGGCACAGGGGAGCTGAGGAGGTAATTCTGGAGATCAGTAGCAGAAACTGTCCAGTATCCACCTCGGGAGCAGTCACCCTCTGTGACAGCAGCGCCAAGCGCCAGGCTCACAAGAACTACAAACACCAACCAGTAACAATCACACCAACTAACTCCAGAGATAAACAGATGGCAAAAGGCAAAAGTAGGAACNCATTTTTGATGTTATTTTTGTTTTTGAGTGGTTATCTTCTTTCGAGTTTGATGGAAGAAGGTTACTATCTTGCTTTTTCCAGAGTGTAGTTTCCCTCCTTGTATTGGAATTTTCCTCTTATTATCCTTTGTAGGACTGGGTTTGTGGAAAGATATTGCTTAAATTTGGTCTTGTCATGGAATATTTTGATTCCTCCATCTATGCTGACTGAGAGTTTTGCTGGGTATAGTAGTCTTGGCTGACATTTGTGTTCTCTTAGAGTCTGCTTAACATCTGCCCAGGATCTTCTAGCTTTCATTGTCTCTGTTGAGAAGTCTGGTCTGATTCTGATAGGTCTTCCTTTATATGTTACTTGGCCTTTTTCTCTTACTGCCTTTAATATTCTTTTTTTGTTTAGTACCTTTGGGGTTTTGATTATTATGTGACAGGAGGTATTTCTGTTCTGCTGCAGTCTGTTTGGAGTTCTGGAGGTTTCTTGTATATTCATGGGCATCTCTCTCTTTAGGTTCTTCCATAATGTTGTTGATGATGTTTACAGGTCCTTTAAGTCTATATCTTCACTCTCATCTATACCTATAATCCTTAGGTTTGGTCTTCTCATTGTGTCCTGGATTTCCTGGATGTTTTTGGCTACAGGCATTTTGTGTTTTGCATTTTCTTTCACTGTTGAGTCAATGGTTTCTATGGTATCTTCGGCACCTGAGATCCTTTCTTCTTTCTCTTGTATTCTGTTGTTGATATTTGCATCTATGGTTCCTGATTTCTTCCCAAGGTTTTCTATCTCAAAGTTGTTTCCCTTTGTGATTTCTTAGTTGTTTCTACTTCTGTTTTTAGACCATGGATGGGTTTGCTCAGTTCCTTTACTTGTTTGTTTTGTGTTTTCCTTTAATTCTTTAAGAGATTTTTGTGTTTCCTCTTTCATGACTTCTGCCTGTTGACCCAAGTTTTCTGTATTTCTTTAAGTGATTTTTGCATATCCTCTTTATTGGCTTCTATCTGTTGACCCATATCCTCCTGAATTTCTTTAACTGATTTTTGTGTTTGCCTTGTAAGGGCTTCTAACTTTTGATCCATTTTCTCCTGTAGTTCTTTAAGAGATTTATTTATGTCCTTCTTATGTTCCTCTAACAGTATCATGACCAGTGGTTTTAATTCCAAGTCTTGTTTTCTGGTGTGTTGGGGTACCCAGGACTTGCTGTTGTCAGAGAATTGGATTCAGATGCTGCCATATTGCCATGATTTCTGTTAGTAATGTTCCTATGTTTGCTTTTTGCCATTTGGTTAACTCTGGGGTTATTTGGTCCTGTTGTCATTGTGTGGTGCTTGAACCTCCTTAGCCTAAAAGGCTATTTCTGCTCCTCTGGATGACTGTGTTTCCCCTGGCACAGATTGCTGATGGCAACAGATTTCTTCCCTACTTTTGGGTGCTGTTGGAGCCCTGGTGTGCCTTTCCCCAAGCAATGTTATACTTGGAGTTGCCTTTGTTTATCTGGTGTTGCCTGTCCTGTCTGTCTGGGAGCAAAGATGGCAGCAGGGAGCCCCTCCAAGTACCGATTACTCTGCAGGGCAAACAACCCATGACAAGGCTTGCACAAAGATGAACCACAGAGCTGTCCAGGTCTTGGGCACGGGCAGAAACCTGGTGGCCAGTGTCCCAAGTGATGTTAAACTCGGGATATCTCTGTGTACCTGGAGCTGCCTGTCCTGTTTGTCTGGGAGCCAAGATGATGGCTGTGCTGCTAGTTTTTGAACGCCCTGGGTGGTGCCTGTTCTTGAATGCCCTGGGTTCTGCTGAACTAACGGGGCAGGCAGTGGTGGAGGAGGAGGGCAGATTAGAAGGGATGGAAAGGGAGTGATAATCTAGAGGGAGGGTGGGTTTTGGTAGTTGCTGGGAAGTGAGTTCCAGCCAGTGGCTCTGGGCCTCCAGAGTTGGGAGTGGTTCTTACTGAATTCTGGTTCTCTAGAAAGTACCAGGAAATAGGGTCTTCCCTGTGGCAAAACTGGAATGGGTCTACCACATTGGAACAAATGGGGCAGGTGGTGGCAGAGAAAGAGGGAGGGGTGGAAGGGCTCTTCACAGCTCTTAAATGATAACTATTTCTTTTTAAAATTTTTTACTGCTAGACTACAATTTTCACTTTCTTGTTCATCACCAAGATTATATATTAACAGTGACATTGCAATATAAATAGATTTACAAGCTTAATTAGTCCCACAATCTTAAAAAATTCAAACACATTGTAAGTTCAATCGTTTTCAAAAACTCAAAAGTCTCTTTTAAAAAGCAAAGTTTTTCAATTGTGGGCACCTATAAAATAATAAAGTTAAATTAAATAATTTCTTATTGTTTTGATTTATATTGAAAATAGATTTTTTCATTTAGTACATTCTGTTTATGTTTTCCCTCACATACTACCAAACACAAATCCATATCCTTTCTTGCTCTTTTTCATTAGAAAACAATCAAGAATTTAAAAGAAAAGAAAAGGAAGGATGGAAGGAAAGAAAAAGGAAGGAAGGAAGGAAGGAAGGAAAGAAGGAAGGAAAAGAACAAAAAACCTCTAAGAATATCATTAAGTTAATTTTGTATTATCCATCTACTTCTGGAAGATGGTGTTTGGCCTTAAGAGTCATCTGTATGCTGTCTTAGTTAAGGTTTCCTGCTGTCAAGAGATACCATGATCATGACTACTCTTACAAAAGAAATCAGTTAATTTAGATCTGGATTACAGTTCAGAGGTTTAGTTCATTCTTGTTATGGTAGGAAGCATGGCAGAGTGCAGACAAACAGGGTGCTGAAGGAGCTATGAGTCTCACCTACATCTGGATCCCCAGGAAAGAAGAGACAATAAGCCACTAAGCTGACTTGAGCTTCAAACAGCTCAAATCTCATGGCCCCAGTGGCTTTTTTCCTCCAACAAAGCCATACCTACTCCAACAAGATCACATTTCCTAATAGTGCCACTCTGTATAGGCCTATGGAGGTCATTTTTATTCAAATCACCACATATACCCAGCAAGAACACTAATTTTGCAGGAGAACCCTAATTTTTCATTTGTCAATGGTTAGTAAAGGGAAAAGATTCTGCGTTAGGAAGCAAGGCTTGCATTCACTTACACTTTTGGTACTGAAATTCCATCAGGCACAGACTTGTGGAGGCTCTGTTCATGCTGCCATAGTTTCTATTGGTGCATATGTGCATTGCATTGGTCTTCCTGTGTTTTAGTAGGTCCTGTTTCTTTAGTATTCTCCATCCCCACTGGCCTTTAAAATCTTTCTTCTTTCTTTTTTTTTAAGGTTTCCTGAGCCATCAAAAGAGAGAATTGATGGAGATCTCCTGTTTAAGAACATACATTCCAAAGTCTCTCACTCTCTGCACCCTGTCCAGCTCTGGCTCTCTGCATTTATTTAATCTACTGTGGGAAGGAGCATCTCTGATGATGGCTGAGCAAGGCACTGGTGTATGAGTGTAGCAGAATATCCTCAGAAGTCTTTTTGTTACTACTTTTTTTCTTTAGCAGAACAATACTATTTAGTTTTTCTATGGCTCCCTGGCCTATTTATTATCAGGTCCATGGCAATATAATCAGTGTCAAGGATGTGTTTCATCTCATGAAGTGGACCTTAAATACAATTAGATATTTGTTGGTTAGTTCCTCAAGCTTCTTGCCACTATTATTCTTCACATCTTGCATACAGGTCACCCTTATAGATCGAAAGGCTTGAAGCTGGGTTGGTGCTTACCTTTCACCTTTGTTAGTATGCTGAGTACTTTCCAGTGCACTAATCAGTCGGGGTAAAACTCTAGGTAGGCGCCAGCTCAACTCATCCTGGTATGGTGAGTTACATTGGTGTTGCCTTTAGAAATGGGCCTTGCCATCAGTTTGTGGAAACCAACAAATAATCTTGGAAATAACCTTGGTGGTTTGGGAGTTGCTGATCGGCCTCTTTGATGAACAACTGGGTTATATTTAACTCATGCTTGGAATTTGAGTCTTCATTTGTTGATGAGAAGTGTCCACCTGGGGCTCCATCTTCTCCAGTATTTGAAGATTCCATTTAGATTACTGTATTTGTTTTAGGAAGTTTCAGTTGTACTATATAGTTTTCCATATAACTCCTCAAATGGCCCTTATTTTTAGTTGTCTCTCCCCATATTCCCTTCCAAAGCACCCCTAATGTTCCTCTACATTTCCATTTGTTTCCAGTCCCCTTTTCCATATATCCATAACTATCTATTCTATTTTCCCCTTTGTACAGTGATACAATCCTTTCCAATCCTTTCATACTGCACCTAACTGCTGTGGTTATGTGGACTTTTGCATGCTTATAGAAAGACTTAAGAGATAGTGTTAATATGTAAGTAAGTACATAGCATATTTGTCTTTTGGGGTCTGTGTTACCTCATTCAGGATAACTTTTCTCTCCATCTATTCATTTACCTATGAACTGCATTTTTTGGAAGCAGGTTAATATTCCATTGCCTTTTTCTTTTTTATTTTAAACCTATATTTTTTCTTTTAAAAATACTTTTATTCACTTTACATCCTATTCACGGCCCCTCCTCCTGGTCACCCACACCCACGATTCTTCCTGCCTCCCCCTTCTCCTTTGAGATGATGGAGGCTTTCCTGGGTATCCCCCCCCCCGGCATATCAAGTCTGTGGGGCTAATCTCATCCTCTCCAGATGCCAGAGAGAGGCCAAACAAGGCAGCCCAGAAAGAAGAAGACAGCCTGCAAACTGGCAACAGCTTTGGGGATATCCCCCACTACAGTTGTTCCATACCCACATGAAGACCAAGCTGCATACCTGCTACAAGTGTGTCTGGCTGGGAAGGAAGCTAGGTCCAGCCTGAGTATGCTCTTTGGTTAGTGATTCAGTCTCCGAGAGCCCCCAAGGATCCAGGCTAGTTTAATCTGTTGGTCTTCCTGTGTAGTGCCTACCTCCTTCAGAGTCCTCTAGTCCTTCCCCCAGCTCTTCCATAAGAGTCCCCAAGCTCAATCAACTGTTTGGCTGTGGGTCTGCATCCCTCTGAATTAACTTTTGGGTGAGCCTCTCAGAGGACAGCTGTGTTAGACTCCTGTCTGCAAGCATAACAAAATATCATTAATAGTGTCAGGGACTGGTACTTGCCCTTAGAATGGATCTCAAGTTGGGCTGGTTATTGGTTGACCAATCCCTCAGGTTCCGCCCTATGTCCAATGTACTTCTTGTAGACAGGATAAATTTTGGGGTTAAATGTTTGTGGGCAGGTTGGTGTCCCTATCTCCCCACTGGGGTTCCTGCCTGGCTACAGGAGGTGGCCTCTTCAGGTTCCATATTCTCAGTGCTGTAAGTCACAGCTAAGGACACCTCCATTGATTCTTGGGAGCCTCCCTATCCCAGGTCTCCACTACATCCTTGAGATGCTCCCTAACTCCTCACCTCTATCAGTTGCAGATATCCATTCATTCTCATGGCTATCTGGCCATCTTTCCTGTCCCTCCCCACAGCTGACCCCAAATAACCCCATTCCCTTTTACATCCCCTCTCCCACCCAGTTCCCTTCTCCATCTGCCTCCCATGACTATTTTATTCCCCTTTCTAAGTGAGATTCAAGCATCCTCACTGTGCCACATTTTTTTTATTCATTCATCTATTGTTTACTATTTCCAATTTCTGGCTATTATGAATAGAGCAACAATGAACATCACTGAGCAAATGTATATGTGGTAGGGTGTTACATCCTTTGAGTATATACCCGAGAATAGCATAGTTAGTTGTAGATCTATTCTAAGCATCCTGAGGGACTATCACACCTATTTCCACAGTGGATCTACGAGTTTGTACCCCATCAACAATGGATGAATTCCTCTTTCTTCACAACCTTGCCAGCATGAACTGAAATTTGTTTCATTGATTTTGCAGTCATTATGACTACTGTAAGATGAAATCCCAAAGTAGTTTTGATTCGTATTTCCTTGATGTGATCTCTATCAGATTTTCTCTAGATCTCATAGTCTTTCCCCCTCATTTTCTGCATAGTTCCCTGAGCCCTAATGGAAGTATTTGATTAATATATCCAATTTAGGATAATATGTTCTATTCTGTGGAAATAGTTAATCTCAACCAGGGTCTTCTACCCCACCTTTGATCATTCAGCTCCCTGATAAAAGCCACAAGACTTTTATATTTACAGTTTTTGTTGTTATTTTATTTACATTTCCCCCCTCTGACAGTTTCTCATCCCATGCCTCCTCCCCCTTGTCTTCAAGAGAGTGCTCTCCCCAGTCCTCCCCCTTCCCTAGGGCCTCAAGTCTCTTGAGGATTAAGAACATCTTCTCCCACTGAGGCTAGACCATGCAAACCTCTGCTATATATGTGCCTGAGGCCTCAGACCAACCTGCATATGTTCTTGGTTGCTGCCTCAGTCTCTGGGAGCTCCCTAGGGTCTGGATTAGTTGAGTCTGCTGCTCTTCCTATGGGGTTTAATCCCTGACTTCAGTCCAATGATTGGGTATAAGTATCTGACTCTATCTCAGACAGCTGCTGGTAGGAGCTCTCAGAAGACAAGCATGCCAGGCTCCCATCTGTTAGCACATCATAACATCAGTAATAGTGTTAGGCCTTGGTCCCCCCTCCCGACCCACATGAGATGGATCCCAACTTGGGTTGGTGATTGGATGGCCTTTCCTTTAGTTTCTTCTCCATTTTTGTGTCTGCAGTTCTTTTAGACAGGAACAATTCTGGATAAGAAATTTTGACTGTGGGCTAGCAACCCTGTTCCTCTACTTAAGACCCTGTCTATCTACTGGAGGAGGACATAAGTTCCCTCTATTCAATGTTGGGCATTTTGGCTAAGGTTGCAATCAATGAGTCCTGAGAGTCTCTCACCTCCCAGGTCTCTGGCAATTTCTAGAGGGTCCCCTCATCTTCCATCTACCCCAGGCTGCTTCTTTCCATTCATTCTCTTGACCCTCTTGGCTGCTCTCCTCTGCTCTCCCCCCAATAATTGATCCTGTTCCCCTTTTCCACTTCCTCCCCTCTCCTACCAAGATTCCTCCCTCTCTCTGCATCCTATGGTGATTATTTCATTCCACCTTCTAAATGGGATTGAAGCCTCCTCACTTGGGTCTTTCTGCTTGTTACACTTCTTATGGTCTGTAGATTGTATCCTAGGTATTCTGTAATTTTTGGCTGGCATTCACTTATTAGTAAGTACATAAAATGCATGTACTTTGGGAATCTTGGTTACATCACTCACGATGATATTTTCTAATCCCATCAAATTGCTGGTGAATTTCATGAAATCTCCATTTTTAATAGCTGAATAATATTCCATTTTACAAATGAACCACATTTTCAATATCCATTCTTTGGATCATGGACATCAGGGTTCTTTCCAGCTTCTGGCTATTACAAGCAAGGCTGCTATGAACATGGTAGAGAATGTGTCCTTGTAGTAGTGTGGGGCATCTTTTGGGTATATCCCCAAGAGTGGTATAGCTAGTTCTTCAGGTAGAACTATTTCCAATTTTCTGAGAAACCACCAGATTGATTTCCAAAGTGGTTGCCCCACCAACAATGAAGGAGTGTTCCTGTTTTCAACATCCTCCCCAGCATCTGCTGTGACTTGAGTTTTTGATCTCAGTCATTATGGCTGATGTGAGGTAGAATCTCAGGCTCCTTTTGATTTGCATTTCTCTGATGACTAAAGATGTCTGTCGAACATTTCTTTAAGTGCTTCTCAAGTTTCTTCTGTTGTGAATTCTCTGTTTAGCTCTGTACCCCATTTTTAATTGGGTTATTTTGTCTTCTGGAGTCTAACTACTTGAGTTCTTTGTATATTTTGGGTATTAGTCTTCTGTCAGATGTAGGATTAGTGAAGAGTTTTCCCATTCTATAGGTTGCTGATTTATCCTGTTGTTGTTCTCTTTTGCCTTACAGAAGCTTTTCAGGTTCATGAGGTCCTGTTTATCAATTGTTAAATCTTAAAGTCTGAACCATTGGTGTCCTGTTCAGGAAATTTTCCCCTGTACAAATGAGTTTGAAGCTCTTTCCCACTTTCTTATCTATTAGATTCAGTGTATCTGGTATTATGTTGAAGTTCTTGATCCACTTGGACTTGAGCTTTGTGCAAGGAGATAGATGTGGATTTAATTAAATTCTCTGACATACAGACCACCAGTTAGACTAGCACCATTTACTGAAGATGCTTTATTTTTTCCCACTTCATGGTTTTGGCTTCTTTGTCAAAGATCAAGTGTCTCTAAGTGTGTTGATTTATTTTTAGATCTTTGATTTTATTCCATTGATCAATCTGTCTGTTTGTGTACCAATACCTGTTGTTTGTATCACTATTGCTTTGTAGTATAGCTTGAGATCAGGAATGGTGATTTCTCCAGATTTTTTTGGCTATCCTGGATTTTTTGTATTTCCTAATGAAGTTGAGAATTGTTCTGGATCTTGGAGCTGGTAGCTCAACCAGTTCAACCAGGGAAACTCCTGATCTACAGGGAGCCCCACAGTTAGACAGAGCCCCATGGTCCACCACGATCTTGGCAAGAGCAGCTCAACCAGACGGAGCCCCACGGACTGAGATCGCCACCGTCTAGGCTCCAGCAGTCCAGCCAGGGAAGCTCTTGACTTGCAGGGAATCCCGTGGTTGGACAGAGCCCCACAACCCGCCACCATCTTGGAGCTGGTAGCTCAACCAGGTATGCAGAGGGCACCAGAGTGAAGAATTGCCCAGGGCATAGCCTGCCTAGTTATCTTTTGCACCAGGGAGCCGGGCAGCTCTACAGCTGCCTGGGCACATGGGGGAGCGTCTGACCTGCAGGAAATCTCATGGAGAGACAGAGCCCTGCATACCAAGATCCCCACCATCCTGGATCCAGCAGTTCAACCAGGGAAGCACCTGATCTACAGGGAATCCCATGGTTAGATGGACAAGGCACACTAGGGCTCCAAACATACCCAAGAGTAGGGCAGCACATCAGCAATCTGTCCCAGGGGAAACCCAGTCATCCAGTGATGGGGAAATAGCCTTACAGGCCCACAGGAGGTTCAAGCACCAGCCAGTGTCAACAGGACCAACTAACGCCAGAGATAAACAGATGGCAAAAGGCAAACCCAGGAACGTTAGTAACAGAAATCAAGGCAATATGGCAGCATCTGAACCCAATTCTGNCACACCAACTAACTCCAGAGATAAACAGATGGCAAAAGGCAAAAGTAGGAACGTTACTAACAGAAATCAAGGCAATATGGCAGCATCTGAACCTAATTCTCCAACCAAAACAAGTCCTGGATACCCCAACACACCAGAAAAACAAGATTTGGACTTAAAAGCACTGGTCATGATGTTGCTAGAGGAAGCCAAAAAAGACATAAACATATCTCTTAAAGAAATGCGGGGGAACAAGAATAGGTTAGAAGGCCTTACAATGGAAACACAAAAATCACTTAAAGAACTCCAGAAGAATATGGGTCAACAGACAGAAGCCAATAAAGAGGAAATGAAAAACTCACTTAAAGAAATGTAGGAGAAATTGAGTCAATAGGCAGAACACAAAAGAAACACAAAAATCCCTTAAAGAATTGCAGGAAAACACTAACAAACAAGTGAAGGAACTGAGCAAAACCATCCAGGATCTAAACACAGAGRTAGAAACAACTAAGAAATCACAAAGGGAGACAACTTTGGAGATAGAAAACCTTAGGAAGAAATCAGGGGTTGTAGATGGAAATATCAACAACAGAATACAAGAAATAGAAGTAAGAATCTCAGATGCTGAAGATACCATAGAAACAATTGACTCTACAGTCAAAGAAAATAAAAAATGCAAAAGGGTCATAACCAAAAACATCCAGGAAATCCAGGACACAATGAGAAGAACAAACCTAAGGATTATAGGGATAGATGAGAGTGAAGATCTACAGTTAAAAGGGCCAGCAAATATCTTCAACAAAATTATGGAAGAAAACTTCCCTAACCTAAAGAGAGATGCCCATGAATATACAAGAAACCAACAGAAATCCAAACAGACTGGACAAGAACAGAAATATCTCCCGTCACATAATAATCAAAACCACAAATGTACTAAATGAAGAAAGAATATTAAAAGCAGTAAGAAAAAGGCCAAGTAACATATAAAGGAAGACCTATCAGAATCACACCAGACTTCTCACCAGAAACCAAGAAAGCTAGAAGATCCTGGGCGGATCTCATGCAGACTCTAAGAGAACACAAATGTCAGCCAAGACTACTATACCCAGCTAAACTCTCAATCAACATAGAATGAGAAATCAAAATATTCCATGGCAAGACCAAATTTACACATTATCTTTCCACTAACCCAGCCCTATAAAGGATATTAGGAGGACAACAACAATACAAGAAGGAAAACTACACACCAGAAAAAGCAAAATAGTAACATTCTTCCATCAAACTCAAAAGAAGATATCCACGCAAAAACAAAAATAACATCGAAAATGTCAGGAAGAAATAATCACTATTCCTTAATATCTCTTAACATCAATGGACTCAATTCCCCAATAAAAAGACA
>BDUI01002731.1:16382-26564 GCA_002335545.1 Apodemus speciosus | reverse complement strand
TCTAAGAATTTCATGAATTCATTGTTTCTAATGGCTGAATAGTAATAGTCAGGTAGCGGTGGCGCACGCCTGTAATCCCAGCAGAGGCAGGCGGATTTCTGAGTTCGAGGCCAGCCTGGTCTACAGAGTGAGCTCCAGGACAACCAAGGCTATACAGAGAAACCCTGTCTCGAAAAAACCAAATCCAAAAAACCAATAAAATAAAATAAAATATTTTTCAAAGACCTTTTCAGCATCTATTTAAGTCATGTGGGAATTTTTTCCTTTGAGTTTGTTTATATACTAGATTTTGTTAATGAATTTGTATATATTGAACCATTTCTGCATCGCAGGGATGAAGCCTACTTGATCATGGTGAATGATCATTGTGATGTGTTCTTGGATACAGTTTGCAAGAATTTTATTGAGTATTTTTGCATCAATATTCATAAGGGAAATTGGTCTGAAGTTCTTTCTATGTTGGGTCTTTCTGTGGTTTAAGTATCAGCATAACTGTGGCTTCATAGAACAAATTAGGTAGTGTTACCTCTGTTTCTATTTTGAGGAAGATATAGAGAAGTATTGTAAAAGAAGACCTAATATTATGCACTATAACCATCTCATCCTTGGCTTTTTTTTTTTTTTTTTGGTTGGAAGACTTTTAATGACTACTTCTATTTCCTTAAGGGTTATGGGACTGTTTGAAACATATATCTGATCCTGATTTAACTTTAGTACCTGGTAATCTGTTTAAAAAATCCATTTCATTTAGATTTTACAGTTTTGTTGAGTATGGGCTTTTGTAGCAGGATCTGATTTTTTATTTCATTTTCCTCAGTTTTTGCTGTTATCTCCCCCTTTTCATTTCTGATATTGTTAATTTATATACTGTCTCTTTGTCCTTTGTTAGTTTAGCTAAGGGTTTATCTACCTTGTTGATTGTCTCAAAGAAGCAGTTCATAGTTTTGTTGATTCTTTGTATAGTTCTTTGTAGGGGTAGTTCTGATGCTTAGGTCCTGCTCCCCAATTGGTTCTTTATATGTCAGTAAAGAAGCCATAGGCCAATTGCTGGGCAGAAGGTATAGGCGGGACCTCAGGGTCCCTCAAAGCAAGCAGACAGATGCAAGAAGTGCCATGCTTCTGAGAGAAAAGTGACCAGCCATGAGAGATGTCAGGCAGAATGCTCCTACATGTGGGAGGTTCAAAGTGTTTAGCAAGGAGTAGATGTAACTGAGCAACTGAAGTTTAGGGCAGGTGGAGAGGTGTGGATAGTCTGGTATTGCTGTCTCCTGAGAGGTTCTGCCAGAGCCTGATAAATACAGAGGCAGATGCTTGCAGCCAATCCTTGGACTGAGCACTGTGTCTCCAATGGGGGAGTTAGAGAAAGGACTGAAGGAGCTGAAAGAGTTTGTCATCCCGTAAGAAGAAGAATATCAACTAACCAGAACCTCTAGAGCTCCAGGGAACTAAGACACAAACCAAGGAGTACACATGGAGAGACCCATGGTTCCAGCTGCATATATAGCAGATGATGGCCTTGTCAGGCATCAATGGGAGAAGAGGTCCTTGGTCTTATGAAGGCTCAATGCTCCAGTGTAGGGGATGTAAGGGTGGGGAGGTAGAAATAGGTGTGTGGGTGGGGGAATACCCTCATAGAAGCAGTGGCATGAGGGATAGTATAGGACATTTTTGGGGGATCATAAATGGGATAACATTTGAAATATAAGTAAAGAAAATATCTAATAAAAACTATATTAAAAAGAAAAATAAAATAAAAACAACACAAGCTTAAAAAAAAGAATATTGAGAAGGGCACATTTTTCCAGGTGGTAGAGAGTAGCACCCAGCAATTGTCTCAAAAGGCTAGTTGAAATTGAACAATTGTATGTGTCTGTGTCTTTTATCGGTGGACTCAAGGGAAGCTGGGTGGGAGCTGGTAGTGTCACACATTCCTGGAGCTTAGGCACAGTAGCAAAAGCTAAACACAACAGGTCTCTTTGCTTCTACTTGGTTGATTCCAGAACTGGGTGTGATTATTTCCTGCCTTCTTTGCATCTTGGGTAAATTTATTCTAAAGCTTTCAGATGTGCTGTTAAGCTGTTAGTGTCAGATCTCTCCAATTTCTTTAAGAAGGTACTCAGAGTGATTAGTATTCCTCTCAACACTACTTTTATTATATTCCATAAATTTTGGTATATAGCATATATTGTTTTTGTTAAATTACAGAAAGTCTTTAATTTCTTTCTTTATATCTTTCCTAAGTTATAGAGTAGAGAGTTACTGAGTAGAGAGTTGTCCAGATTCCAGGAATATGTGGGTTTTCTCTTGTTTTTGTTGTTATTGAAGACCAGCCACAATCCACGGTGATATGAAAGAGTGCATAGGATTAATTCAATCTTCTTGTATCTGTTGAGGATTGTTTTGTGTCTGTTATATGGTCAATTTTGGAGAAGGTATCATGAGTTGCTGAGAAGAAGACATATTCTTTTGTTTGAGGGTGAAATGTTCTGTAGATATCTGTTAAATCCATTTGGTTCATAGTTTCTGTTAGTTTCACTGTGTCTCTGTTTAGTTTCTGTTTCCATGATCTGTCCATTGGTGAGAATGGAGTCTTTTGAGGTTCAGTGTGTTCTTTGAGCTTTAGTAATGTTTCTTTTAAAATGTGTGTGCCCTTGCATTTGGGGAATAGATATTCAGAATTGAAAGTTCATCTTGGTTGATTTTCACTTTGATGAGTATGAAGTGTCTTTCTCAATCTCTTTTGATAACTTTTGGTTGAAAGTCTGTTTATTGGATACTAGAATGACTAGTCCAGCTTGTTTCTTGGCACCATTTGCTAGGAATTTTTTTTACAGCCTTTAACCCTGAGGTAGTATCTGTCTTTGTCATTAAGGTGTGTTTCCTGGATGTAGCAAAATGCTGGGTCCTGTTTACATATCCAATCTGTTATCCCATGTCTTTTTATTGAACAATAGAGTCTACTGATATAGAGATATTAAGACTAATGATTTTTTTGTTGTTAGAGACAGAATTTTGTTTGTTGTGGGTTTGTTGTGAGAAGATTAATTTTCTTGGGTGTTGTTTCCCTCTTTGCATTGGACTTTTCATTCTATTATCCTCTGTAGGGCTGGATTAGTGGTAAGATATTTTTAAAATTTGTTTTTATCATGGAATATCATAGTTTATCTACGGTAATTGAGAAATTTTTCTGGATACATTAGCTTCAGCTGGCATTTGTGGTTTTTTACAGTCTGTATGACATCTGCCCAAGACCTGGCTTTTAGAGTCTCTGCTGAGAAGTCTGGTGTAATTTTGTTAGGTCAGCCTTTATATGTTAATTGACCTTTTCCCTACATATTCTTTCTTTGTTCTGTATGGGAGGAATTTCTTTTCTGGTCCAATCTATTTAGTGTTCTATAGGCTTGTTGTACACTTACAGGCATCTCCTTCTTTAGATTAGGGAGTTTGTGTCTATGACTTTGTTGAAGATGTTTTCTGGCCCTTTGAGCTGGCAATATCCACCTTCTTCTATTCCTGTTATTCTTAGGTTTGGTCTTTTCATTGTGTCCTGGATTTCCTGGATACTTTGGGTTAGGAGCTCTTTGTACTTTGTATTTACTTTGACTGTTATGTTAATGTCTTCTTTGGTATTCTGTCTTCTGTCTCTTGTATTCTGTTGTTGATGCTTGCATCTGGTTTCTTTCCTAGGTTTTCCATCTCCAGGACTTTTTCCCTTTGTGAAGGGAGAAAATTTCTTTATTGTTTCTATTTCCATTTTTAGATCCTAGATGGTTTTGTTGAATTACTTCACCCATTTGATTACATTTTCATGTATTTCTTTGAGGGCTTTATGTGTTTCTGTTTTAAGGGCTTCTACATGGGTTCTCCTGTAGTTATTTAAAGGAGTTATTTATTTCCCCCTTAAGGTCTGCTATCATCTTCATGAGATTTTAGAACAGAGTCTTGTTCAGGCGAATTAGGGTTTCCAGGGCTTGCTGTGGTGGATGAATTGGGTTCTGATATTGCCAAGTGGCATTGGTTTCTGATGATTTTGTTCTTGGACTTGCCTCTTACTATCTGGTTATCTCTGGGGTTAATTGACCTTGCTGTCTCTGACTGGAGTGTGTTCCTCCTATGAGCCTTGTTATGTTGGGCCTTCTTAGATCAGCCTATCTCTGGGTGTAGGGGAGGGTCTGGAATGCCTGATCTGTGAGTCTGGCTGTGGTAGACCCATTCTGATTCTGGGTGTGGGTATGGTGGAGTGCTGGAGCACAGGATCTGCTCCTAGGCTCAGTTATTTATCAGAAGTGAGGTGTGTCTCTGGCAGTGTGGGAGGTCCAGTGTCCACTGGGTCCCAAAGGGAGTGAGTCCCATTAGGCCAGCTGAGTCAGGGAAGACTCACTTGTGATCCTGGTGCTATCAGAACTCTGGGGGTTCAAGCTGTCTTTGAGTATGGGCAAAGAGAGGGGTGGGCTGGAACACAAGATCAAATCTGAAGGTCTTCCAACATAAGTATGGACAGGCCTATCACAGCAATACCTGAATCTCTGGCACTGACTTCTCCCTCCTTCAATGTTCACTTGCTATAAAAAGATACCATAATCACAGGAATTCATACAAAAGAAAGAATTTAATAGAAACTTGCTTACAGTTTCAGAAGTAAATCCATTTTCATCATGGACTACCATGATGGCAAATAGGCAGACAGACATGATGCTAGAGAAGCAGTTGAGAGTTCTTCATCTGGATCCCCAGAGAGCCACAGATCTGCCTTAGGTGTGTGAAACCTAGGAGACCACCCTTAATGACACTTTCTCCAGAAAGAACATACCTCCTAATCCTTCTCAAGTAGTAGAACTTCTTATTGAAGAAGCATTCAAATATACAAAACATAGGGGCTATTCTTATTCAAACTACCACAAAGAGATAGATTTTTAAAAAAAAGACAATGCATTCACAGTATACACACACACACACACACACACACACACACACACACACACACACACACACACACCTTTTGGAATATACCTAGCCAAGGAAACAAAGAGCTTTATAATGAAAACTTCAAGTCACCAATGAAATAGTTGAGGATGACCATAGAAGACCAAATGACATTCCATGGTTATAGCTTAGAAGAACTAAATCTTATGATAATGGCCATCCTATTAATAAAAAGAAAACCTATAGGTTGGACTCAATTATATCCAAATACTGGGACTGCTCTTCACAAACAACGAAAAGCAAAAACAAAACAAACAAACAAAAATTAAAACAAAAAACACCAACTACCACTGTGGATTAGAAAACGTATTGCCATACTATTCCCTGGCAAAGACTATTTTTTCCACTGTCAGCATTCCTGTGGTACATATAAAGAATGGAACATCATTCAGCTGTATATAAAAATAAGTCCATGAAATGTTCAAGTAAATGAATAAAACTGGAAATTTTATACTGAATGGGATTGACCAGGCCCCGAAACACAAATGCCCCACATCCTCTTTCTTTGGTGATTCTTAGTCTCAAGTGTTTTGTTTTACTTTATTACCTGGAGTAGATCTGGAATTAGAAAACTAAAAGGGGGCCATCTGTTGTCCCATCCTGCGGGACTCAGTTATTCATGGGTCCAAGGAGGATATGGCCTGAATGCAGAACGGGCAGGAGAAGAGAGCAAGACCAAGCAAAATCCTTGTCAAGGTCTGTTTATTGTAACAAAGGTAGGGGGTTTAAACAGTAAAGTGAGGGAACAAAGAAAGGTGATAAATCTGAAACAGTCAGGTGAAACTAGCCTTGCAATGCGAGGCTAAGGAAGGTTGGGCAAAGGTCAGTTTACTGACTAGCTAGTTCCTGCAGGAGGCTCAGGTGAGTAAATATTTAGTCAGTTTACTGTTTAGCCAGTCCTTGGAGAAGAATGCTGAGTCCATTGCATACATGACTTAGGAGTACCTGTAAGATGGTAGCACTCCAGCCCCTTAATTCTAGGCATTGTCTCCAACAATCTGTGAGGATGAATTAGCAGTGTATGGAGATAATAGAATACAAGTAAAACAAAAGAGTAGAACTACTTGGGGCAGAAGAGACAAAGGCACAGCAACAACAATGAAAATTACTAGCCTATATCCTTGATGAACACTCTTGGTAAACAATCTCAATAAAAAATTTTTAAACAAAATTTAAGAACACATCAAAAGCTCATTCATCATGAAGGTGGCTTAATTCAAGAAATGTGAGAGTAGTGAGACATATAAAGATGTGCAAATGTCACATATAACATAAATGGACTTGAGGACAGAAACACCTGATCTTCTTAAATGCTACATAAAATTCTTTTGACAAAATCTAATTCTAATTAAAGGCCCAAAGAAAATATAAAAAATGAGCATAACATACTAAAAGTTATGTATGACAAACTTATCATGGTGATTTGAATGAAAATAGCTCCCATGGGCTCAACTATTTGTGTACTTGGGCATCAGGGATGCTACTATTTGAAAGGGTCAGGAGGTAGGGGCATTGTATATTGGAAGTATACAATTTAGTTTTTGATTTTATGAGATTTTCAGTTAATAGCCTGCATTATGTCTCATAAGAAATATTGGGAAAATATAACAAGAAAAAAGGCTGATATGTAGATTCAGTGTAAGTTTTATATGACATTGAGGTCCTCAGAAATGAAAAAAKTTCAAAGGCTTGGTGTAGCCTGTGAGTTTTTATGGGTGATCATGGAGAAGAGAGTGAAAGACAGTGAAAAGTGTCTAAGGGTCATAAGCTGAGGAAGTGCTGTGGTTTGAATAAGAATGGCACCCCTGGCTCATAGTTTTGAATGATTGATCATGGGCAAGTGGCACTATTTGAAAGGATCAAGAGGTACTGCAAACACAAACAAACAAACAAACAAACATTCTATGTCCAAGTCTGTCTCTTTGCACTGTTTGTAGATCTGAATGAAGAACTCTCAGTTCCTTCTCCAGCGCCATGTCTGCCTGAATGTTGCAATGCTCCTCTCCATGATGACAGTGGCGTAAACCTCTAAAGTTGTAAGCAAGTCCCAGATGAATGCTTTCTTTTGTAAGAGTTGCCATGATTATGGTGTCTCTACACAGCAATAGTAACCATAACTAAGACACCTATAATCATCATTATACAAAATGAGAAAAATCTAAATCATTTCCACAAAATGCTTTCTCTACTTTTCTCTGTATTTCTTAAATATAGTGCTTCAGCGTGGAAACCAGAAAAAGGGAAATGAAATGTAAATAAAGAATATATCCAATAAAAAAAAGGAAAAAAATATAGTGCTTCAGGTCTTACCTAGAACAAGACAAAAAATAACCAGAACAAAATACCAAATGAAAAATCAAATCAAGCTTATTTCCAAATGCTTAACAAGATTATAAGTAACTCCAAATTATAGGGCTTAAAGGCTCCAGAAAATTTCTAAACTGCTAAACATTTCTAGCAAAGTGTCAGGATACCAACACAATAAACATCAACCTTTATGCCAGTAACAGGTACATTCACAATAATCTCCAAAATCAACCTCCAAATATTTGGAACAAATGTAACAACAGCGATGACATACCTCCATGGTGAAATTTAAGACACCAGAAGAACAAATTTGAAGAAGACACTGGAAAATGAGAAAAATGCCCATGCTTATGAATCTTCAAAGTCAATATTGTGAAAATGATTATGTTATGAAACACAATCTGTATTTTCAATACAATATTCATAAAGATGTCAATAAAATTATTTATAGAAATAGCAAAAGCAATCAAACAAATAATTCTAGAATAAAATGAAGTAAATTATAGGTATCACTGAATCTATTTCAGGTTATATTCTAGACCAAGAATGGCAAAAATAATCACATGGTCCTGACACACATTCAGACATGTAGATCAATAGAATATATTATAGAATTCAAATTCATATCTGGATCTACATGATTTCTGACACAGATAATAAAACCATAATTTGGAGAAATAACATTTTTTTCATTCAAAAACTGGAAAAGCTGAATAGCCATGTGGAACTGGATGATATATCTCACCATGTACCTAAAAAATTGATCCAAAGTGTATCAACATCCCTATAAAATGTAAAATGTCTAAAATTTTTGGAGTAAAATATAGGCAAATACTTCAAAGTATATTCATAGAAAAGAACTTTATGAAAAGGACTCTAATTACTTAGGAAATTATTTTCAGAAATAATAAATGAGATTGAGTAAAATTAGAATATTACATATGCAAAGAAAACAATTTATTGAGTGAAAAGACCTCTAAGGTGTAGAAGAAAAGTTTACTAACTACACATTAATTCCAGCAGATCTGTCCTATAAAAATGTTCACATTCATCAGAGTTGAAGAAAGACACATCATAAAATAAGCAGAAAGCCGAGAAATGCACACAATTCACTAGTAAGAGAATGGACAAAATCAGAATGTTCTAATATTTTAATCATTAGTCATTTATTATTTGCATCTTTGTTGTGAAGAAAAAAAATCCCTAAATAATAATTACATTAATATGTTAAGAGCTAAGCAATATGAGATTTAAATTAAGACGTAAAAGATATTCAATATCTCAGGAAAATGCTGTGCAATTAGTAAATATTTATAGTGTATTTTTAAATTATTAATTTTTGATAGGTTTATAGAATCTATTTTAATCGTATTCCTGTCATACACACTCCCTCATCTCTATACTCCCCTTTGTATCTTTTTAAAAACTAGATGATTTTGCAGCAGATGGCCTGGTTTTGGACTCCTACAATCTGTTTTCCTCCTTGTTGGCAATATTCCTGGAGCCTTAGGTCTGGAAGTTCTTGTAAATATATTAATTAGTATCCAGCACATCATGGCCAGCTGGTTTCTGTGCTTGAACATTTGTGGCATTCTGTAATGATGTTATTCTGCTGCCATTTTTTTTCCATTTTTCAAGGCAGGATTTCTCTGTGTAGTTCTAACTGTCCCAGAACTCATTCTGTAGACCAGACTGGCTTTAACCTCACAGAGATCTGCCTGCCTATGCCTCCCAAGTGCTGGGATTGAAAATGTGGGATACCACAGAACAGATAAAAGAAGGTATTTTGTTGAGAAGTGAGAACTACACTCTGCTATAGGTATACTTTAAAATAGGTCTTTATTTACAAAATCTTTTATTCCAGTTACAAAGGAGAGAAAATCTACAGTAGAAAAATATAAAATAAAAAGCACTGCATTTTAAACAGCAAAATAAATGACTTAACCACAAAGCGAGATGCAAGAGAGCAAGAAATAAGCTTCAATAACAATAGTAAAAAAGCTACCTAATAGCTCTGCTAAAGCATAATATTTTTATAATTAATTAGTATAAACAAATTTGATTTATGAATTAAAGGAATAGAATGATTTAGGAGATATGTTAGAATACTTCACTATATTTTGCTTAGAAGAAATGCAATTGGTATAAGGATGTGGGGGATTTCACAACTTTGACAGGCAGAAGAAGATGCCGAAGGCCCAAGGAGGGGAATCTGGTCTAACACAATGTAAGGTATATAAATCCAGAAAAATTCCACATCTCACTGCTTCATGAAGAAGACACAGTGTGCCTTGTCTAACATATGGTAAGACCCATAGGCATTCATTATTTAATAAACTAAGACAACTACAGAACACTCCAACAAAGCACTAAACAATGCATGTTCTTTACAAGAACCCATAAAATTTTCTCCAACATTTATCACATAGTAAGACACAAAACAAGTTTCAACAAATATGGGAAGATTAAAATAGTGTCCTATGTCTTATCTGACCACACTGAAACAAAACTTGATTTTCATAGCAATAGGAACTTCAAAAATTATAAACTTATGAGGAATAAACAATACACTCTTGAATGATGTATGTGTCTCTGAAAAAACCAAAGAGGAAATTTAAAAATAATGAGAAGTAAATTAAAACAATAGTTACAGTGTATGAAAACTCAATCAGACATGGGAAAGATAGTCATTTTTTTCTCTTTCTCTTTCTCTTTTCTTTTCTTTTCTTTTTTTTAATTTTCATTTTTTTATGGATATATAATGTATTTACATTTCATTTCCCTTTTTCTGGTTTCCCCGCCCCAAAATGTCCCATATGTCTTTTTCCCTCCCCCTGTTCCCCTATTCACCCCTTCCCACTTCCCTGTTCTGGTACACCCTTGCACTGCTGC
>BDUI01002729.1:78308-112574 GCA_002335545.1 Apodemus speciosus | reverse complement strand
AAGGCAGACAGAAAAGATGGACAAAAGATAATGCTCAGATCCCTGCAATAGACTGAGCCTAAATCTGATAACCCTGGGTTTCTCAGGCCAGCACACTCATGTCTCTGGTTATCTTGCTTAAGTCTTCAACTTTTTGGTAACTACAATAGCTTCAGCTAAAACACATGTATCTTTTGTATAAAGCCTACCAAGACTAMGTGAACCAGAGTCTTTGTAACCCCATAAAGCCAGGGCCCAGCCCTGCAGATACAGCCATGCAGGCCTTCCTCCACCTCAGGATCTCACTGGTTAGGACCTGCTGGATGCCGCAGTGATTAGTGGCTGCCCATAAGTCTTTTCCTGTGGAGATCTCCAGTCTCCATCTAAGCTAACAGGCTCCCCTTTCTTCAGTGACACACTGCTCCTTCTCCCAAGGCATATGGTGGGGGTAACACGTACGCCAGGGAACACACAGTGCGCCCCACACTGGAAGACAACGTGCACATTCACTTCAGGGTTTTTATTTTTATTTTTCTGCTACAAGATTTTATTCCCACGGAGAAATTAAGAGCAAAACTTTCCCTCCTGAGGAGCGTTGCCTTTTGAACTGCACCTCAAAGAACAAAAGGAAATGAAATAAACTCAGGCTTCCCAACCTCTCTTCCTTTTGGGGGTGGGGGGAAGAGGCACAATAAAGCAGTTTCCTGGCATTATCTACAAAAGCAAACCCTCAATGTGCCAGGGGTGGTAAGAGGTTCTCTGTGAACAGAGGCCCGAGGCAGGAGAAGGCAAGCTGGCCACAGCTTCAGGGAGAAGGAGCTAGAACCAGGGACTACTCTAGAGCCGGAAAGCGACCTCACACACTGACTCCCTGGGTCCCCGAGAAAGCTGTTTCGGCTTATCACCTGAGGATTTCCTGTGCCCTTTGCACCCAAACTGTCCGAGGGAGTTCAACAAATGCAAACTATTCAACAATGAAAGGAAATTTAAGAGACTGGAGATGTGGGGAACTAATGAAGAAACTGAGATCTTAATTAGCACAGGTTACTCATCAACACACGGAACCCCTGACCCTAAGAACCCCGAGAGCGCATTTTCCTCAGTCAGTTTGCACACTGTTACAGCGTCTGAAGCAGAGTAGAGGGGGAAGGTTAAATGAGTGAGAGGGGATGGGGAGACCCTCCTCCCCGAGAAAGAGTGAGACTGCATTAACAGGAAAGGGAGGAAGATGTGCGACACAGTGACTGTATAGAACTTCTATTTGTCAGTTATAAAAATGAATATGACACGTTTTTTTAAAGCTCGACATGATTTGGACAGTGAGAGAGGAAATTATTGCACAATCTCATGTTGTCTGGAGTGGGTAAACGGTCTTATCAAAACATGGTATTTGAGAGGAATATACAAGTTTAGAGACGGGACAGCTGGATTAGATTGAGGGATGGGCAGGAAGCCACCGGTGGCTACGAAGAAAAATATCAACCCCTGCGGCTGTGCTAAGCAGCTATGTGGGATTTACAATGTGGAAGAAGCGCAACTCGGTGAGAATTAGAAAATTACACAGACGCGATCCCTATGCCAAGGACACTTTCCTTTGTCCATTTTAAGGCTACATCCAAGCTTTGGGAAAGCCTCTGTGTCTTTTAGAGATGAATTTATTTTTAATGAAACTCTAGACTTCCCACGTCATGTCTGATGAACACAGTCGACGCRCAAGCGTGTGAACGCTGACRGGCGATRCGGRCRGAGAGAGCAGGCRTGCGAAAAGGAACAGTACGCGCTTTCCTGAGCACGATCCGCTGGCTCTCAARCCCGGTCCAAACGGAAATAACATCAAGAAAAAACAAACWGAGAAATGTATGAAACAGGAAAATCGCTTTACTTTGTTGTGCACTGAGACCTGCTCAGAGGACACTTCTGAACTCAGCCTGCAAGGACAAATGGGAATTTTCTAGACCGATGACAATATAAAATCTAGAAGGTTTGCTTTGAAAAGCTTGCCTGTGATCACAGCTCGCTGGAGCTGGAAGATGGGACTGAAGGCAGGYCTCATCCCAGCTGGGTRCCAGACAGATAACCCCTCACCAGTTGCCGTGCGAATTGATGGGGTTAGAGTATGGAGCTTAGAACAAGATACACTATGGAAATAAGACTCTTGGTTTTCTTATAAATTTTGGTACCTGCTATATCAACACCCAACGGTATTAGCTCTCCTGTAAAATTAAGCTTGATAACTGTTTCTGCACCTTATCATGGTGATCTGAACCTTATATTTGAGTGCTTAGYCATCAGGRACTGGTACTACTTGAAAAGTTTTAAGAGGGGTGGCCTTGTGGGAGGAACTGTGTCACTGAGGGGTAGAACTTGGTCCAGAGTCTCTCTCCTTCKCCTCCTGCTGCCTGTGGGTCGGGATATAGAACTCTCGCCTCCCTCTCCAGCAGCATGTCTGCCTGCGCATGGCTACGCTCCCCACCGTGATGATGGGTAATGGACTAAATGCTTTCCTTAAAGAGTTGCTGTGGTCATGGTGTCTCTTCACAGCAAGAGAACAGTGCCTAWGACACTGACATAGCCACCAAGGAGTAAMGCAACTTAAAATACCTACAGGAAGGATAAATGTATCTGAATAAAGAAAGACAGAGACGGGAGAACATTTCTAGAAGTGTCTGACAGCTCTCCCTTCATGTGGATGGAAGCACATTATTCTGTATATTTGCTGGCCTCATTCTTTAATTGTTTTGATGTTAAATCTATGTTATTTCATAAATATAAAATAAACATAAAAGACTCCAAAAAAGAAATGTTCTTGATACTTAAAATGTACAGTTTACCTATTGATTATTTATTAAGTGAACTAGTGGTCTTCTTAGACGTATTCTGAGGCACATGGGGAGGGATGACATACAGGAACCTGTATAACTCTAAGAGAGCTGCAACTCTGAGCAGTCCCACCCCATCATGGGTCACAATCTATAGAYGGTATCACRGAGTCCTTACCGCAGTTAACTTGCCACTCTCCTGTCTACTCAGGCCCCCCTCCGAGACCATACGTATGCAAGGCAGCAGGGTGTGGGGTGGAGGAAGCCCAGGAGGGCACATAGTGACTCTCTGTGATGATTTGTATATGCTCAGCCCAGGGAGTGGCACGATTAGAAGGTGTGTCCCTGTGGGAGTAGATGTGGCCTTTTTGGAGTAGGTGTGGCATTGTGGGTGTGCACTTTAAGACCCTCGCCCTAGCTGCCTGGAAGCTGGTATTCTTCTAGGAGCCTTAACTCTCAGCTCCTCCTGCACTACGCCTGCCCAGACACTGCCATGCTCTCACCTTGATGATACTGGACTGAACGTCTGAACCTGTAAGTCAACCTTTTATGTTCTTATAAGAGTTGCCTTGGTCATGGTGTCTGTTGACAGCAGTAAAACCCTAACTAAGACACCCTCCATCCTCTGTATCCCCGGGGAGTGGCAACAAGCCCATTAAGATTACCTAAAATCTCTTAAATTTATGTGTTTATTTATTTGGCTTTTCAAGACAGGGTTTTTTTCTGTTATCTTTGGCTGTCCCGGAACTCTGTAGACCAGGTTTTCCTCAAAAATCACAGAAATCTGCCTGCCTCTGCCTTCTCAGCACTGGGATTGAAGGTATGCACCACCACTGCCCAGCTTTAAAAAGACATGTGTATTTGTTTTGAGTTTCTAGAATTAACATATGTATTTAAGTACATATTTATTTAAAACCTACTCCTTCTTTAAACCATGGTAGCATATTTAGGGGTCTCTAAGAATCAGCTTTAAACTTCCTACTTTCCTGCAAGGGCTTTATTTTATCATATTTTCTCTCAGGGTTTTTTTGGTTTTTGTTTTTGTTTTTTGTTTTTTGTTTGTTTGTTTTGTTTTTTTTCTTGTAAAAGTGGATTTGGAATGGCTTGGTGGCTGAGGGCACTTGCTCTTCCAGAGGACCTGGGTTCTATTCCCAGCACCCACGTGGTGGCTCACAACCATCCATAATTCTAATTCCAGGGTTCTGACTTCTGCAGGCAATAGATACATGTGTGGTATACATACATACATTCATGTAAGCAAACATATACACATAAAATAAAAATGAATGAATCTAAAAATAAGTTAATTTCTGGCCCTTTATATACTAATACGGAGCTCAGTGATCACTTGTTTTGGTTTTTCACCTCTTTGTAGAAACATAATGCACAGTTCTATGGAACAGAGAAAGAAGTCTGAGGTTATTTAATGATAAGGTTAACTTTAGAATTAGTTAGACACTGACCCATGGTTAAGTCTAACTGATTTAAAAACTCAGAACGGGTACCTGTCCAGGGAAACAGAAGCTACGTGCCATTTGCCACTTAGTCTTAGAGTTTAACTCGGGTCACTGCAACGGCTTTTTCCTTTTATCACTGTGAGGTCAAGAATTAAAGCCCGTCCCACACCGTGTGCAGAGGAGMACCTGCCTCAACATAAGGAGAGAGGCATGCAATACAATCAAGGCAGTCTTCTCTAGGCCTGGAAGTAATCAGATTTAGGGGCGTGGAGAATCCTGAATTTGGGAATTCCAGTCTTGATAAACCCTATGACTGGAGAAGATGTTTACAATGACTCAACAGCAATTCCTTCTCTTCTGCTCTGCAGGCAACAACCGACATACAGTGGCAGGGGGTGAAAACTGAGCTTTAATTTCCTGCCATAATCAACTCTAATCTTTTTACATGACATTGATGGTAAATAACAACATACATGCGGTTATTTCAAATGACCTTTTAAAAAAACTTTTGTCTATCATAGTATAAAAAGCAATGAGAATTTTAAAATGCTATTTTAGTCACACAGGAGTTCAACTAAAATAACCATCTATCGCATGCATCATCAAGCTTTGACATGCAACTGTTTGTGCGTGTAGAAGTATATAAAATCATGGCTGACCTGGAAGTACTTCTGACATGGATCGCTGGGCGTCAGCAATGGCACAGGAAGCGGGTTATAATTTGCAATCTAAAATAGAAAAACAAAAACAAAAACAAAAAAAACCATTTGAGATGTTAAAACCTCAAATTACAAAGCATAAGGAGAAATAGGCTCAGGACTAAAATTCCTTCCAATTACGGTTGAAAGTAAAAAGAGGAAAAAAAGGTAGATTATGTTTAAACTTTGCTGACTTATAACTGCTCATAGCCCTTTTTGTTTGAATTTCAATTTCCATATAACTGCATCTTCCACATTCAGGTCTCTGCCCACCCCAGGCATGTTGGCCTGTCTCAAGCTTCCGCTGTATGTTCTCTCTTTTTTTTTTTTTTTTTTTCCGAGACAGGGTTTCTCTGTGTAGCCCTGGCTGTCCTGGAACTCACTTTGTAGACCAGGCTGGCCTCGAACTCAGAAATCCGCCTGCCTCTGCCTCCCAAGTGCTGGGATTACAGGCGTGCGCCACCACCGCCCAGCCCCGGTGTATGTTCTTGACAAACAGAGGCACAAAGCAGAAGCCCCTAGGAGAAAAATTAAATCTAGCGAACTTTGCCTTGTAAAACGTAAAACTTGTTTGAAAACAAAAGGGGGCAAAAATCATGGTCAATTTTTTTTTAAATATCTGACAAAAATTATCATTGGGAGAGTGTTCTATATAGAAAGAGCTCCTTGAAATGATTAAGAAATACATGAACAAATCTGCAGAAAAGTGAGCCAAAGATGGGGATAAGAGCGAGAGACAAACACAAGCGTTCAGGAGTCAGAAAAAGATCAGTCGGATGTCAGTTAATGGCGGCCCGGGCTTCAGCGGTTCTKCTGGGTAAGACTTCCGATGACTGAGAAGCGCGCGAGACGGTAATGCAAGGCAAGGACAGACACCGGAAATCAGAAATGCCAATCTTCCTGATGGGATTAAATGTCGTCAAACTCTTTGGAAGGCTACGTACAAACCTCTGAGGAACTGCCAAGTGACTGGACCCCGCTGCTGGGCCAGGCCACTCCTAAGATTCTATGGGTAATTCTCATACGACGTCTACTTCAAGAGCCATGACACTCACTCGGTTTGATGAAGCTGTGCTGCCAATAGGGGATGGGAAAAGCGCACTAAGGCATATCACTGGGAAACGAATATTATGTACCACACCATGGCCTGATCTAACTTGAGTAAAAACACACATTCATTCATTCATTCATTATTTATATTTTTCATATTGCTGGGGGCAGAGGCTGAGGTTACGTGCCCTCTGTTAGGATTCTGTCTAAGCTCTACCCCCAGATCACAATACCCTCCACTGCTGATTTCCATTTGACCTCCTGAGAGAGGTTCTCCTCTCTCGGTGATCACAGAGCTAACAACTGGCTAGATTGGCTGGCCAGTGAGTTCCAGGGACTGGCCTGCACCCCTGCTGCCTCGACCTGTCTGTTTCTCCCTCCCCAGCAGCCTGCTGCCAATGCTAGGTTTATAGACATGCAGAATCATGTCTGGTGTTTACATCGGTGCTAGGAATCTCAATCCAGATCCCCGAGCTTGCGTGTACTTTCATAGACTTTTTCTGAAWAGGGGTTGAGGAGATCACTCAGTAAGTGAAGTCCTTGCCATAAAAGCATGAGAAACTGCTTTGCTCCCCTAAACCCACAAACAAACAAACAAACAAAGGCCAGGCATTATGGGGTACGCTTTAATATCTGTGCTGGGGAGGTAAAGACAAAAGAACCCCAGCCAGCCACCACAGTCGAACTAGCAAGCCCCAGTTCCAGACCCTGCCTCACAAAATAAAGTACAGTTTTTAAGGAAAGACTGTTAAGGCTGACCACTGGCCTAAACACACACACACACACACACACACACACACACACACACACACACTTTCTCCATTATGTAAAGTACAAAATGAGGAGAAGCTTGTGTGTGTCAGGGGTCAAAAGAGGAAGAGGAAGTAGCAAGAGAGGAGCCCCGGGGTGCTGGTCAAGGTGAAGATGCACTTCTCGACCGATGTGGACATCCATCAAGGTGTGTCCCTGTAAGCCGTGCCCCCAGGTGCACATTTCTGTGATACATTACACTTCCGAGAAAAGTTGCGTGCTGGAGGGTTTCTAAAGTGCCATGCAAATAGGAAAATCTCTTACTTCCTAAGACTCTTGTATTCTAATCTACCCTTTTCCAAACTAGCAACCTTTAATGGGCATACCTTCCGACTTTATGATTTAGATAATGACCTGACACCTGGTCCGCTGGCCCACAGTGCATTGCTAATTATGTCTGCACACGCTGCGGAGTGGCTCATTACTCCTTCATAATTGAAGGGGTGGGTTTGTTTGGCTGTCCCGAAACACCAGGAGATGCCTCTTCTGCACCCAACCGTCTCGGCTCTGTGTGCATGGCAGCTCCTTACTGCATTTCACGATTCCATCTTTGTCTTCAGCGTGCCTTCCATGACGTGCACCAAGAAGAGGCAATGCATACTTCAGGAAAGTGAAGGCAGGGAAAGGCATACAGGAAGCCAGGAGGAGACGAAGCTGCATAAGTGTTTCCTGCAGACTTTGATTGTAGAGAATCCCTAAAATTAAATATTTCTGTTCCCCTGACCTGAACAAATCTCCATCTTTAATATAGGTAAGGATCAGTTATTCTTCTAGTCAGGGCTGTTAGCTACACAGTATGTATTACAGATTCTGAGCTTGCCTGGCACTGTGACCATATATGATGATTATTATTTAGCTGATGCTTGCTCTGTGCCATTATTATATTACTATGTATTACATATTCCCTACTTGTCTTAGGCTGGTAACCATATATTACATATTACACACTGCACACTTGTGTGCACTGTGCATTATGAATACATCACGGGTTCCTCTAGTGAACAAAAGTACTTCTTTTTCCCACATACCATGCAGCTAACAGGGAAAGGAGTATTAATACGAAAGTGCTGAAGCCAGGAAGTATGTGTGTTCTGGGGGCAAAGAATCCAGTTCTGAGACATAATGAAGGAAAGAAGAGGAGCCAGATGTAACGCCCAGGATGGTGACGTTCAAGACGCATTGTGAGGCGGGAACGGAATTTAGCTGGGAAAACATTTATCCAACCCCACTATGAACAAGAGAGCCCTAGCCTTGAAGCTGAAACAGAGATTATGAACCATTTTCCCTTGGTAATGTGGTGGGTTTGAAAGAGACGGGGCATACCATATGTTTACATATTTGAACACTTGGTCTCCAGCTGAAGGAGGAGCTGTTGGGGATGGCTTAGGGGGTGTGGCCTCATCCGGAAGGTGTGCGAATGGGGGCAGACTTTAGAGGCTTCAAAAGCCCACCCCATTCCAGTTAATTCTCTAGCTTCCTCTCTCTGTGTCATGCTTGCGGATCGGATGCAAGCTCTCAGCTTCAGCACTGTGCCTGCCTGCTGGCTGCTGCGCTCCCCACCACAATGGCCATAAACTCCTCCTCTGGAGCTGTACGGCTCAATACACTGTTTCTTCTACAAGCTGCCTTGGTCATGGCATTCCTTCACACCAGCAGAAAAGTAACTAGGGCAGTGAATGAACAGATCTAATACTATGGCGTATGAAGGGCCTCAATAACACACACCGACTCTACAGTGACAGCATCTCGAGAAATTACAAAAGCAGGACGCAGGCACACTCCTTGTGTGGTGTATGAATGATCTTCAGCTGTGCTGAACAACAGGGCAGCCACTGGCAGCAACGCAGCGCTAGCCAAAGCTTAAAATGTGACCCGCGCAGCTTAAGAACTGAATTTCTAATTTTATTAAACTGTAATAAATTTAGATATAATTTCATAAGTTGATATCTGACCCTCAGTGGGAAATGTTTAATTAAGTTTGTGACTTTATGTATAGATGAGTCTAATTTTTCAGAAACCTTTTATGAAATCTAAACACAAACTGGGTCCTACCAATCAGTTTTGCAGCTGAGTCCAGGGCTGCTGAGTGTAGAACACATTGAGTTAAAGGAAATTGTTTGACTTCACTTTTATTTTAACATGATACTGGGGATTTCAAACAACCCGTGTGGGCTGTGTGACATTTCTTTTGAAGAAAAAGTTAATCAAGATATTAAAATTAAAGACTGGCAGAAATGCCACCTCAGCAGTAATGTGATGATGGATTTTGTCAGCATTCACTGCAAGTGCCCAGCTTTCTGTAAAATCATACAAAAAACAAAAAGCACACACACAAAAATGTGTGTATTAGTGTTGAGCCATTCCAAGTTTTGCATTAAGAATATAGTTGTGGGGGCTGGGGAGATGGCTCTCCAGCACCCAAGTAAAGAGCCACCAGGCATCATTCTCCCTTCTGAATTCGCTCTATTGTTTCTCCAGTCCAGTCACTTCAAACACGGCCACGGTTCAGATATAAATCGTGTTCCCCAAGTGTCCATCCAAGCCTTGATTGTCGGGTTGGAACTGCTGGCAGGCAGTGGATCCTTTGGGAAATGGAATCTAGTGGAAGTTCCTTAGTCATTTGGAAAGATGGAATCTCAGTTGAGAAACTGACCACAGGTAGGTCTACAGAGCACTGACTAATGACTGATGTGGGAGCCCAGCTCAGTGCGGGTTGCGCCAACCCTAGGCAAATGGTTCTGGGGTATAAGAAAGCAAGCGGAGCAAGCCATGAGAGCAGCCTCATAGGTAGATTCTTCCATGGCCTCTGCTTCAGCTCCTGCCTTGAGCTACTGTCCTGATCTCCCTCAGTGGTGGACTGAGACACGTTGATTCTGGAATCTCCAGTGTATATTGTGGCAGTAAGCAATAACTTACATTCGGGACTTGTAGGCATGGCTATCTATAAAGATACACGTGGTTTGCTTGAAAGAGGATGTGGGAATGCTCCAGAGGACATGATAATCCTGGATACTGTGACACAGATCATCCCAGCCCACCACAAAACAGCAACAAAAATTGAGCGATGAGTCCCTTTCTTTACCCCCTAAAGAGGTCAAGTCACGCCTCAGATGCTCTGCTTTGAAAATCAGGATCTCAGCCCTGGGTTCTGACTTATCATTTGAGTCCTTATGGTGCCTGGTGTTTGTCAGGGGTTCAAATGTCTTCAATCTGACAGTTGTTTCTCTGAGAATCAAATGGGCAATCATACCTTGTGTGTTTGCTTACTTGCTTTTCTGCACATTCTAAGCACTAATAAGTAACAACTGCTACTACTATTCCCAACATCTTAAACACCCACGATCTGTTTTCTCATCTAGGCTGCAAACTTTTTGAAGAAAATCCAAGTGTTCAGGAAAGCTCTGTACACCTGACTTAAGCACCCTATGAGCCTTGGTGTGTCCAGATCTTCCTTCCTTCYCTGCCCTGCCTTAAATTTTTGTGACAATGATCACAAATAATAAAGTGAGTTCAATTTTTTAATGAAAAATTTCTTCTGACATTATTGAAATAATCATCGTCTTATGCTGTCAAGCAAGAAGAGATGGTCTGTCAAAAAAAAAAACCTATCAATATACAGCTGAATTTGAAAATCTGCACACTTACACTAGTTGAGAAATGTTTTTAGACACTTTCTGGCAGGATTAAACCTTTTACGGATGATAATGTGCTATCTATCTACAAACACATACTGGGTCCACATACTAGGATTTTCAATATTTTCTCCTAAAAGCTACATCTCCATTTCAAGGTCTACAAAATGGAGTAGCTATATCAAATAACCAGGTGCCAGCACTCGTGTGCCAGGACAGGGCCCTGATATCTGTCAGTCCCTCTGCCAAAGACGATCCTATTTCTCCCTTCCAACAGCTTTGCACGAGAGATCCTGCGACGATGTCACTACTATAGAATGAGAAGCAGACACACAGTTAGATAGCCCGGCAGAGGTCCCAGGCCATTACCATGACTTGGACCTGTTTACCCCTGACACAGGCTCCTGGCCACGGTGCCACACACTCATCAGGACCTTTTGTATGAACTTGGCTCCACCTGAAGTAATTAACGCTGCCAGATAATCCTTGCCACATTTTCAGGTTCTTTTGGAGTTGATATCTAACATCTTCAAATACAGGCAAATGGAAACAGCTGCCGGAAAGCAAAACCTGAGTCCTTTTTCCTTACAGTTCAGGAAAACAAAAACAATACAACGAAGAGGAAGCACATGAACTCTTATCTGACTCTGGAGGTGACTTCTAAAGTCAGAAAATGAGCAAAACTCAACTTTAACCTCCATGTTTAGTACAATACACAATGTTAATTAAGCAACTTGTGTGTGTTTACTTTTCTGATGTGCACATAATGAAGAGAATTTAATAAGCAGATTTTTTTCCCAACTTATTTTACTACTACAGGGAAAAGAGTAAAAGGGCGCACTCTGAATTCACACACGATGCTGTGCTCTATGGAAAGAGACTTGAATGTTTTTATACTGAGGGACATTAATTATAATTACTAATATTTTTGCCATCTACATACCTAAGCGTACTGCATATTTGCTCTAATCTTTTTTTTTTTTTTTTTTTTTTTGGAGAGCCCAAATTGATCACTCACCAACATAAAGGCAGACTCTTTCCTACTTTCAAGACAATCTAAGGTGTTTCCATCAACTTCAGAAGGTAACAATATATATTTGATCCTTGATACCAAGGCCTCGTGGATTTAAACACTCAAGTCTTAATTTCCCATAAGAGGCAGCCTCTTTATGCTGATTCCTGGGATTGATATGGCCTAACAGGCTGTGATAGAATTCCTGATACCAGAGCTGTTTCAGGCTCTTCTTCCTGACAGCACTGGCTGTCCAAAGTTCACTGTTTAGGCAATTCCTTAGGATGAGTTCAGAGGAACCACCTCCCATTGAACTTTTTCAGAGTCGTAGTAAACTTCACCTTCTTATGAAATAATACACGTTAATGTTGAATGATTTTTGTTTTGATACATTTTTGGAATGTTTTTAATGTCTTTGGGGACATGTTACTCTAATTTTATTCAGTTTTCTGTAAGATGTATTTTTATCATTTTTCACTACTTAGTACACACAGGTATGATCTGCACATGCGCGCAGGTGCCTGTGGATGAGTCCTTGGATGTCTTGGAGCTTGAGTTACACACACTAATGTGGATTCTGGGAACTGAACGTGGGTCCTCTAGGGAAACGGGCAGTGCTCTTCACCACTGAGCCTTCTTCCAGCCCTGTGGTTAGACTTTTAATAGTAAGTTAAATGGATGCTTGTAAAGACAGAATCTTTTTATGTGGTCTCGAACTTGTAATCCTCCACATCCACATTCACGGCACTGTGGTTGCAGATGACATTTACCACGCTTAGTGGCACGCCACTGTACTTTTATAAGATCCCACTGCTTTTAATTCAAACAGTCTATCTAACGTCTCTTCTCTCACTGTGAAGTCAAGGACTATGTATTATCAATAAATTCCTAGTCCCTGACGCATGGCAGGTGCTCCGTTAAGATTTGCCAAAGGAATGACTGGAAAAATTTGATAAGATTTAGACACTCATTTCCTAATGCTTCAGGCATTTCTGACTCACATCTATTAAACAAGGACTAGGAGTGCATTTTAAAATTAATAACAAGTTATTTCATTTTTGCTTTTCTTTACTTTTTTTTKGGGGGGGGAGGGACAACATTTAATTATATAGCCTGCACCTGACTCAAAGTTATGACAATTCCCCTGCCTCAGTTTCCCTTGTGCTACGGTTAACAAATGTGCTTCACCATGCCAGTTATATAGCTCATTATTAAGAGTTAATTAGGAAGAGACAAGTCTGTATTTAAAGCTACATGTGTACACACCTTCTATGTTTTAAAAGCTGGAGAAGCCCCTCCTCTCTTTGTCCTGTCTGCCTTATCTGTCACACGTGGTTTTTTATTCATTAATGGAAGAAACCAGAGGTAAACTTGACTACAGAAGACACAACCACCATCTGCTTCCCATGCTACATTTGACAGACTTAACTGTGCGGTTCAGAAAACATGTCAATAGGATTTCTTGTGAGCAGAGCCGATCAAACAGCAAAGAGCCCTGAAGGGACAATGTGGTTAACACTCACAAGTGACTCCCGGGGCCTGCAACAGTTCACAGGAAAAAGGAAGCATGCCTCTTTGTCAAGCTGAGGCTCCAGAGACATGCCACTGGGGTATCTGGGCAGTGTGACTAGGTGGTACCAATAGAACTGTTCCAAGCTAGAACAAGGTAAGTGCATTAAAAATGTTTAAAAAGAAAGGAAACAGAAAAAAAAATGGTACTAATTTCTCTTGACAGAACACAAGTTTTGTTTTTTAATTTCTCTTCCTTACTAGCATATGTTAATAATAAAGCAAACAATGCATCTTGTGGTGACGTTTTCATACATGTGAATCATCCATTTTAACCATTTTTCTCCTTGTTGTATCTGCTCCCTGCTCCCTCTGGTGTGGTTCTGAGTTCCAGCTCACCACTGCTGGTGTGTGAACTCCATTTGGGCAGTGAAAGGGGAGAGTGCTAGGCTGCGTTCCATCCCCTCTGCCATYGGCTGCGGGTTGGGGGTACCGGAACCCAGCCTAGGATGGGGGCCCCAGCCCTGGTGAGAAATGGCACAGGCTGAGGCGGAGGAGGTAGGAGTTCTCAAACATCCTGAGGGCAGAGGGGCCTTCTTCAGGAGACTTAGGCAGACGGCTCTGTGTGACAAAGGCTTCCCCAGCAATGGTTCTCGATGGCCCTTGCTTGTCCAAACTGTTTACTCATTCTTCATCATGGAAAATGGGTGGTATCACTTATTCGGGGTGGACAGGAGATTAAATGTCTTTTGCCAGAAGGACTGTCCGGGACGGGAAGGCCCCCCTGGGGCCTGCTCATCTAGACACCTCATCCGCATGGAGAATTCCGTGTTCCTAGTGGTTGTGATCCTCATGTGGTGTGTCAGGGTTCCGTGCTCCAGGATAGGAACTGGGCCGGGGGCAGATGACATTCCCACCATTCTCAGAGACAGGCAATACTGCAGTTTCTGAATCTGCTCAACCTTCCCCTGTGGTGAGCCAGTTCCACTTGCTCCACACAGGTACCCTTCCTCTTCTTGGACAATCCTCCTCCTCCTCCTTTTGTGCCTTTTGTGTGAACCTTGATTCCGTATATGAGTGAGAGAGAAGGCTTGAGGTTTTGAAGGCTCTCCTGTTCCCCACGAGTCCAGGAGGTCTTCAATGAGATCCTTCCTTAAACCTACACAAGGGCACAGGCTCCTGGAGAGCCTGCGGTGTCCTAGCAGACTGTCAGCAGATATGTGGGATGGACAGGACACTGAGGACCTGATACCCTGCCCCCCATGCTGGGGACCAAGGCCTCACACACGCGGAGCACCTGCTGTAGCACTCAGGCCTATCTGTGCCCTTGAGAGTTGACTCCCCGAACTTCTTAATGCACCGCCTTTACTTTTGCCATCTGTTAGTTTTTCTTGGCAAAACTCACTATCCACTCACCTATTCTGTCTTCGGTGCTGAGAGTAAATAAGGAAAGTCTCCAGAGAGATGATGCTGTCCTGTATAAAATCGCTTGGTCTCAGATGCACTTTCCTTACACAGTTCCAACTGGCGGAAGTAGAAATCCCAGCACTGGGTAACGTGAGCATGTGGGGAAATGGGTCAGGGTGTCCGGGACCCAGTAAAGAAGAAATTGACTGTTGCTCTGGGAGAGAAGCAGACTGGGGAGATGGCTTGTAAAGTGTTTGACACACAAGCATGAGGACCTGAGTTCAGATCCCAGCCTGAGGACTTCTGTAGCACAACACTGGGGTGTGGGTGGGAGTCAGTCAATCACTGAAAATGCAGTGGCTGATCAAGTCAACTGATGAGCTCCAGGTCATCAGTTACTGAGAGATACCGGCTCAAAAGAAAGGATGGGGAGGGGGCGGATCTATGTCACTGACCTATGACCTCCACGTGTATGTACACATGCATGCCCAACACACACACACACACACACACACACACACACACACACACACACAGAGAGAGAGAGAGAGAGAGAGAGAGAGAGAGAGAGAGAGAGAGAACCTCAGAGCACCCCAGCATTTTAGCAGGGATTCCATGCTAAAATTCTTGATTGAAACAAGAACCAGGCTACTTAGGGTCCGGGACAAATTTCACCCAGAGTTGCTGTCTCTGAACATTATCATTTCTGCCCTGCCTGCTGGGCCTCAGTGGGACCAGGCAGTATGAGATAACTCATATTGCTGAGGATATTTCTATGGGCCGAACAGAGCTGGGTATAGTCTTGATTCTCGTACAAACGTTAGTGGGGGCACCCCCACTTTGCTCATTTTACAGAGAAGGGTGGTGCTGGACTTCAGTGAGATGAAGGTTACCCAGCATCAGGGCAGTAAGGTGCAGGTCCCAGCTGCAGAGCACACCTCTCTGACCCGTTGCTTCTAGGAGAAGATAACAGTGTGGCATAATGACAACACTGGGGACCTGTCCTCAGTCACCTCGTGTGGCCGCACAGCTGTCTTTGGTCATCTCCTGGTCACTCCTATTAGCTTCACACCATCAAAGTCCTTTCGACTTTTCCTGGAGCTTCTTTTCTTTGGAAAGGAGGGGCTGTGGAGAGAGACAGGGTCTCACTATAGAGCCCTCCCTGAACAGCCTAGAACTTGCTATGTCAACCAGGCTGGCCTCAAACTCAGAGATCCACCTGCCTCTGCCTGGGATTAACAGCCAGGCTTTCCCGAAGCTTCTATCATTACTTCATTACATCCTCAATCATTCTTCATTAAAACCAAATCTATTCTAATTTCCCAAACTGGCCATGAAACTCTACCACCCTAAGCGTTGAACCAATCCCGATGTCACCACACGCTGTCTTAGAACACACCCGGTGATCTTAATAATGACAGTAATGTCTACCACCGTACCACCCTGAACACATCCATCCAATCTCATCTGACTGCAGAGGCTAAGCAGGGTTGGACCTGGTCAGAACTTGGACAGGAGATAATGGTCTCTACAGCCCACTATCACACATGGGCTAATTTACCAAGCATCAGTGCTAAAGGCATTTACCACATGGATCTTCCTGACCTACTGCAGGAGGAAGAAAACACTAGTGATCATCCTCGTAAGTGATGTCTATGAAAGCGAGAGCCAAATATTAGGAGGTGGTGAAACTACTTTGTTTCAGACTTCCTGAACATGAGTAATCTGGAGTAAAAGTAACACTCACTTTGCATGGCCACCATGAGAGCAGAATAAGCAAGCACACACATAAAGGAAAGGCTTAGCATTCCCGTGCGCTCCCGAGGTCCCAGGCACCGTCCAGTTCTTTTTTTTTTTTAAATTGAGAAGACAGCAAGACGAGAGACATGCTTGGCTCGGTGTCCTTTCAGGCTCGCCTTCTTTCTCTGTCATACATCTGTTCTGAAGTATATGTCCCCGTCCCTATCATGCACAAGGGACATAAGGAACTTACGTCAGACATTCTAGTGGTCAGAACGGGATCAGAACCAGCATGGAAAATTGCTTTCCGGAGGCTCTAAAGGGAGCTGACGATGGGCTAGTTCCTTTCAGATTCCCCATGTAGCTGAGCCCAGAGCACTGTGCAGCTGTGTCAGTTTTGTGGCGTGTGCAGAACGTGACAATGCCATCTTTCCCTATGACGTCACGACTGGATGTCATAACTGAAGGGGAAAATAGGTGTCACCACACGGTCCAATCGCAGGCACCCAGGAAGGCCTGACGACGGAGAAAGGAGATGCTAGGAGAGGGGTAGGAGGGGTGGGAGGGGCAGGTAGGGGCGAGGAGGGAGAGAGCAGAAGGAACCGTCCACCAGAGAAACAGCAATGAAATACAAAGTCAGATTGAAACCCCTATGTTTTCCAGTTCCCTCTGGAATACTTTAGATTTTTGCACAAAGGTATCAGCTGCCCCTTCTCAGTCCTTTGTCTGGGTCTGAGCTTAGAGGGGACGCATGGATTAGGGGAGCAGGAAGGAAGAAAATACTTTGCAGTCCTGACCTGGGCGAAGGGCCCAGGAAGAACAGGGGTTTGTCCCAGCACCGAGAGCGTGTGCACAGGGTTAACTCTAAGATCCCCCTAATCACCACCCTCCTCACCCCCCACCCCCACCCTGCCTCTGGCCACCATTATTTTTCCTATGAGAACTCTAGCCAAGGGGCTGGGGAAGTAACTCAGTCAGTAAAGCAAGCATGGGCACCTGAGTTCAATCCCCAGTTCCGCAGGAAAGGCTGGGGGAGGTGGTGTGGGTCTGTTCGCTGGGGAGGCGGAGAAAGCTCCCCGGAGCCTGCCGACCAGCCGGCCTTGCCAGCGGGTCCTAGGTCCCAAGGACGCTGTCTCAACATACAAGCTGCAGGCTTCTAGGGAATGATCTTTGGCCTCCATCTGTGCGTGTGCATAGCTGTCCATCTGTGTGTGCACACAGGTGTCCCCAAAAGTGTGACCTCACTTCTTCCTCCTCCTCACCTTCCTCAGCCTCTCAAGATGGAAGGCGAGCTGCTGTCCAGGTGTCATTTACAGACGCTGCAGAGGCTCCTGCACGCCACAGACTGCGCCGAGGCAAAGGAGCTTAGAAAGTCCGTCAGCTTAAAGAGCTTCCATTCGAGATGCTTCTTTCTCCATGTTTTCCCCAACATTCTCGGGTTAAAACCCTGCACTGGGTGGTCACGAAGTGTAAAAAAATGGGGTTYTTTAAAAACTTATTTCAGTCTGAAAAGCTGATGTGTTCCAACTGGCTCCCAGCTGGTCTGGGGTGTCAGAAGCGTTGGGGTCATTGGACCTAGCAGGAAGGTTGGTCACTAGGGGTGACAGCTCGGCCTGGCTTTGGATCCAGCTCTCGGCTTCCTCATCCGTCAGGCTGGAGCACACAGCCACCTCGCACTGGCCCCACCAGAGAGCTGCTTGCTTGCAATGCCTTCCCAACCAGGCTGGGGACTGGTGCTGTGCACTGTGAACCAAAATAAATCCTATTCCCTGAAGATCTTGCTTTCTGTCGGGTATTTGGTGACAGTGAAAAAAAGTAACTAATACAACCACCCTCCCAATATACCTCATTGATTACTATCCTAAGTCAAGTGCGGGGTGGCGGGAAACAGCCGAATAACATCCCAGTCTGTCGCCCCAATAGTCCTAAGCCCTCACAACTGATCAGGGACTGGAAACCATCAGCCTGTCCCACAATGCTAGGGACTGAGAGTCCCCATTGTCACCTCCACTGCTAGCATTCAGATCGAGGCGAACATTCACTGATCCCCAGGGAAGCCGTGATGCTTCCTCCCCTGCTGTCTGCCCCGCCCCCACTGCACAGTCCTGAATCTTCCATCACTACCGTACACGCACATACAACAGACCGCTATAAGCTGGCCTCAGGTGGGCCACACCATCTCTCCTAACCTCCATCTCAGCAGTTACTATGAATAGTTCCTCCGGGTGTCCTCTAACCTCAGCTTCCTACCTAGAAAGCACACTGCGTGGGGTAAGCTTTTTGTACACTGTGCAAAGGTCGTCTTTGTGTATTCAAATGCTGATTTCTATACTTGGAGAGGGTAGAGCACAGGCTGGACTTTGGTATTGTTCTTTTTATAAAGCCTTGCTGGTCTCAGCTTCTGTAACGTTCTTCTCCCTCACTTTCTGATTGGTCAATGAGGAGCTGATTCATCCATTCCTCCACAGTCAGAGGAGACAGGAAGGCTGGACTTGCCGATCCCAGCCGAGGGCCCCAGGTAGAGAGAGGTAGGAGAAGTGCCACAAGGAGAGACGTGGAGGTGGAGTCACCACTTGGTGGGACCGGGAAGTTTGCCATGAAGAGATGAGAGAGTCGCCATGAGGACACACGTGGACCAGAGCGAGCCAGGCGTGGCCAGGCGGGTGAGCAGGATGGTTTTCTAGATATTAGCAGCCTTAGAGGGTTAGAATAGCTTAGAACCTGCCCAGCACAGTGCTGGCGGCGGCTTATTAATAAAATATAGATCTGTGTCATTTACTCAGGAGCTAAAACTGGCCAGAGATGAAGTAGCAGTGCCCTGCAGTTATTTGGGAGCAAGGAGGGGGCACTATCTCCGGGAGGTAACCAAGAGCTCTCTAATGGGGATTAAGGCACATTCAATAGGAAGAAAATCATGCCTGGTACTGCGAGCCTAACTGGGCTCAACTACCTGAAGACTGTAAGGTCATCAGTTCCCCAGAATGCACTAAGGTGAGCCCAGGGGTTTTCGTAATCCTGCCCAAAAGTGCCATGGGGCTGCAAGAAATACTCTTTCAGGTTGGAGAGATGGCTCAGTGGCTAAGAGCACTGACTGCTCTTCCAGAGGTCTTGAGTTCAATTTCCAGCAACCACATGGTGGCTCACAACCATCTGTAGTGGGATCTGATGCCCTCTTCTGGTGTGTCTGAAGACAGCAACAATGTATTCATAAACATAAAATAAATACTTCTTAAAAAAAGAAAAAAAGAAGAAATACCCTTTCCATGGGAAAAATGAGTCCAAACACAGCTGTGTCTATGGTTCTGGGTTCCAGTTCTTTGAAATGCTCTCCTGGGAATGTCAGAAGCTACATCCATCAAGTTTCTCACCTATACGGCTGCCTAAATACAAGCTGATCAGGGACAGCACATATGTTTACACGGATGGCAAAAGTCCACGAGGCTTTGGCCCAACACAAAGAGCTAGAACCAAGTAAGGAATGCTGCGAGCAGAAGAAACAGTCTTCCCTGAGAAGAGCAACTGGCTTTTTATCCAATACCAACTGTCATCCCTGAAAATGTACACGCACAGGTAACATTATACACACGGAACAGGCTGATACATACTTAGGAACGGCTATGTAAACGCGTGCTTGAATATAGCAACCATTAGTGAAAAAAGAAGAGGTCATGGATTTGAAAGACAGCAAGGGAGGGTTTGAAGGGGGAAAGGGAAGGGGAAAATGATGTAATTACATCCTAATTTCAAAAAACAAACAAACAAAAGAAATAATTAAAAACAAAGAAKAAAGAAAGTGCAGATGGTAACCCTAAGTTTTCTTTTTTCAATGAACAATCTAAATCCTTCTAGTTCTCAAATTAGAAGCCTATGACTGAAAGTAGGATTTTTCTCAGATGATGTTCAAAGTGGCGTTCTCTTTACAGTGTCTCCTGTGCTCCCTAATGGAGCACACAATTTTCATTTCAACCCTTTCTCCATGAGACGTGGCAGCGACCACTCTTACCTTCCCCAACTGCATGAGGCATGCAAAGTCTGACATGATACAGAAGAAAATCCAATTATTTTCTTTACCCCACCCGAGCAATTGAGCATCCCAAGATAAAAAATTTCCCTCATAAATACATAGAGCTTTAAATTTCTCTAAGTCACCAGCTTGGAACCCAGCCACGATATATTTTGGAAAGAGGTAGAGAATTTAATAATGTCATTACCTTGAAATCCAATAAAGCCTGTTGGAGCTCCACATTTTCAAGAAATCAAACTCTTTATGCTATTACCCTGAGTGTAGCTATCGTTTCCACCATGGCTATAAACACCCGCAATGTACTCCACCAGAAACTCAGGGAAAAAGGCCCTAAGAAGATACTGCCCGTGAATTGTGGCTTGGCAGCGCTTGCTACAAAGAGTTCATACACATTACTTCATTTATTCTGAAAATTACATTTCTAAGTCCATAACCCATCACTCCCAACTGTGAACACTTTTCAATACAAAGTATTAAACTGTCCTCTCAGAGATTGTTTTCAAGCAGGCTAAAGGTCACCCTGAAGATCATGGACATTTAGGAATCCATCGGAGCATATAGGAAAGGCTCTTAATAGCTTTCAACTTACTCTACCTAACATTGTGTTTGGTTTTAGGTAACAGAAAACCTGTCTAAGAATAGGTTCAACAAATAAGGAGTTGTAATGTTCAGGGTTGCTGGGGATGGCCAAAGAGCAAAGATGTCAGGGCAGCCACTTCTCTAAGGCTCTTCGCCTTCCATTATGCTTGTCTCCCTCATGGTGACAGGATGGCTGCTCTGATTCAGTCACCTCATCAGCATCCAAGGATAAAAAGAAGGGAAAACCAACATTGATAGGCTAATCGGTCGCGATTTATCAGGGTGGTAAACACTGAATCTGAAGCCCCACCCTCATCCTAGTGGACTTAGATTCTAGGGTCTTAATGGTTAGAATCAAATATAACTGTGTTCATTACAGGGAATTCTGGGAAACGAGACCTTAGGGCTATTATATTGCTTAGACTGTCTATTGCCAGGCTCCTACTTGTGCCAGTCTTGATTCAGCCGAGTTTTTGTTGGAAAACAGAACGGGTTATGAGCACTGAATGAGCAAGTTAATGTGTCCATGCTTTGAGCCTCCATTCTGGGAAGAAGAAAAGCTCCAGAAAAGAAAGCAATCAGTATTTCCAGGTATTCTATCAGAGCCGCTACTACACAGAAAACAATATAAGTATCAATGCCAGTAACAAAAACAATAATAATAGGACTAGGAAGGGGAATAGTTAAATCTTTGAGCTCATGCGGTCTGGTTTTCCTCTGCATACAGACACAGGCATAAACTGGCAGCCAAATGGCTACTGAGGGCATGAAGTCTTACTGCTATGAACCCAGACACAACCTGAATATTAGGAGACTTTGCTTGGGACCAGGCTCCTCACTCCTCACAGTGAGGGCACGTGAGCTGCAATGCTGATGCTCAGGATGCTAGGCAGGGAAGACGACCAGTGATGCTCAGTTCTCCTCTGAAAGGTGCTGTCCCAGTGATGCTCAGTTCTCCTCTGAAAGATGCAGTCCCAGTGATGCTCAGTTCTCCTCTGAAAGATGCTATCTCAGTGATGCTCAGTTCTCCTCTGAAAGATGCTGTCCCAGCAATGCTCAGTTCTCCTCTGAAGGGTACTGTCCCAGAAATGCTCAGTTCTCCTCTGAAGGGTACTGTCCCAGAAATGCTCAGTTCTCCTCTGAAAGATGCAGTCTCAGTGATGCTCAGTTCTCACCCCATCCTGCCTCTTCCCAAGCCACACAGGTCCACATGCGATTAGCATCCTGCATCTCCCCATTGCATCAAGCCTCACGCCTCACTAACCTTCAGTGCCTTCTCGCTGATCTTGGGAAACATCCAACACTCCTCAGAGAGATCCTTGAGTCCCATTCTGCTCAGGTGCCCTTTCCAAGTTCACCCGTGCACCCACTGTGCACACCCCTGGCCTCCTTGCTCCTTCCCAAGCCCTGAACTCACCACTCTCAGTTGCTTCAGCTAAGACAAAGCTTTCCACAGTTCTGTTCGGGGTGATGCTTCTGGTCTCTAGTTAAAATCATTCAGTAGTATCAACCATGGCCACCCAACACTATGTGGACCCAGAAACCATCTATTAGCCCTACACTTCGGACTGTGATCTGTAACGCTTTCGGCTGGGACTCTGCTTAATGTCCACCCCCACTTCAGGCCTTCTCGATATTTCTCCATCCCCCAGGTTCAGAATGGAGCCCACGCGCACCACCTAGGACTTGCTTGGCGTGCTTCGTCTCTAATTTCCCTGACATGGGGTGACATGGTCCCCCCCCCAAACAGCCTGCCTTAGCTATTGTTCTTATGGCTTTACACAAATATCTGACAAAGTCACTTCAGGGAGAGTGGGTTTATTTCGGGTCCTGTTTAAGGAACATCGTCCGCCGTGGCAGACGGCTCTGTGGCCGTGGGAATTCCACGTCTCCTCACATGTCTCTGGAACAGAAAGTGGGGGTGGTTTGACTAGCATCACCCACCAGATCCCGACCTTGGAACGTTTGCCCTTCCAGAGTCTCAGTCTTCTCCCATCTACAGGAGGTGGCTCACTGTGGTTCACAACAAAGGCAGTAGAGCTACATTCAAATTTTATCTCTACCACTTCCTGTGCCTCTGTGCCTCAGTTTCTTCATATGATAGCAGTAACTACTCCACAAGATGAAAATAACGCGAAGAATTATGATCTATTTCTATGTATCGCATATTAACATTATTATGAACACACCGCACGGCTCTTTGCTCTCGCCAGGGCATGTGCCCTGTTGTCCCTTTTCCATCTCATCCAGGGTGTCACAATATCTCACTTCATGTGATCTTAAAGGCCATCACAGCACCGAGTCCCACATCTGCCAGCTACTTCGCCTGAAGAGCATCCACTCACATAGCGCTGCATTCCATTAGAAAGACGTTCCGTTCTCATTGACCTACCTCTCCTCTAAGCTGACACGAAACATAACTTGATTGCATATTACATAACTGTGGTCAGCACTAGTCACAGTACAGTTGACAACTCATTATGGGGTAAACACCAATCTCCTAGAGACATCACGATAAGCCTCAGGCTCTGGCAGGTTGAATCGAACCACCTTGTGCATCCGGGACCTTGCAATGTATAAAACAGTCATGTCCAAAACAGACACCTCTTATCTTCTGATGTCCCCAAACAGCAGGAAATGGTCTTTGCTTTAGCCAAGCCCCACTGGCAAAACAGGATGGTAGCAGGATGCATGGGGCCAGGCAGCCTCAAGTTCCAAGGAAGCAGCGCGAAACCCTAGCTGTCTGGGGAATCTCTGCTCCCCAGGGGCAGTGTACCAAGTCCCCAGTTATCAGATGACAGAAAAGAAGGAGTCATGGAAAACAAGTGAACTGTGGATTTCATTTTCTATAAAACTGAAAGAGAACTGACTTAGAAACTAGACATTCTACAAATACTAGGTAGGATTTGCTCACTGCTCTACACATATATTCACACTGAAAGGTCTGGAAGGCAGGAGCTAGTCGTAAGCTGACCCACCAAGTGACTGAGACAAAGCAGACCATCCCTTTCAGAATCCCACCTGCTTCGTTTCTGGGGCTTTCAGCTGACTCATCGGGTTTACTCCCATTAGAACGATTTTGAGTTTGCACAAACACACCAGAAAAGGCAGAGAAAGGACTCTACTTGCTTCAGAACGGCCCCTTGCAGCTAGCTGCATGCTTCTGTCTCCCTTCCAGAGGCCGCTCTCACAGGAGAGGGAGGGCTTTGGATCGGTTTGTTGTTTGATGCAGGATGTCACCTGTAGCCCAGGCTGGCCTTGAACTTAGCAAACAGGCTTCTTCAGAGCCAGAAAAGAGAAAGGGAAGGGGCACGCGGTTCCTTCCACAAGCCTTTCTGCTCAGAAACAGATAACGGGGAGGCTCCTCGACAGCAGCCCAATCCCTCCTCCTACTGAAGTCTCGCCATGGGCTTTTTAGCTTTGGCCTTGGTTACTGAAGGAGACTGACGTCACCCCCGAGCACCCAGGTAAGAGTGATGCTTGCTCATCATACCAAAGCAATAGTTCAAGCTGGGTGTGGCGCTCCCAGGTAAGAGTGATGCTTGCTCATCATAAGTGATCGTTCAAGCTAGGTGTGGCAGCACACCTGTGGACCTAACAGCCAAGATGATGAAGCAGGCCATCCTGGGCTTAAAGGCAGCCTGGGTTTCAGAACATGGCATTGCCTGAAAAATCCATATATGTATACATGCATACATGCATACACACATACATACATACATACATACACCAAGCCTTTGCTCAGAGGACAGAGAGCATATGAGGAAACAAAAATAAAATAGAAGTTAACTTACAAGGAAGTCACTTTAATGCGCTATCAAATTCCATCTCCCTCCTCAGATAAAGAGCATCTCCTTTCTTTCTCCAGCATTAAGATATGACTAAGTCACTGGACCTATGAAACCGTGGCCCTGTATTAGTGAGCCCTCCAAAATAAAGACAGCAGCCAGACCTCCAGGTAGCAATCTAGACTGCTGTTTACAGGTTCTGAGACCCGACAAAGAGAAGTGTCCCAAGGGATGAGATGACCGTCACGGGCCTGCACTCACCATGACAGGGTGGCGACTTCCACACACAGCATCTCAGTGGAGAGCTTTGCAGACACCCACTGCCTGCCTTAATAGTTATAGCCACTTAACTTTGTTTAAAGTTGTGCGGAAATCAGGGGTTGCAATCTGGTGCCTCAAGAGCTCTTACAGTCTTTCATCAGAGTATAGTGATGAAGTTTCCAGTCAACATGGTGAGATCACCAGGAAGGGCTTTGATGCTGCACAGAGATGGACAAACTGAATAGGAGAGCATCAGTGCACATTAAAAAACAAAGACTTTTACATGGGTGGAAAAAGTCCGCCAGTTAAGACTGCAATGACTCTCAGAGAAGAGTCACACAAACACACACAAACACACACACACACCACCACCACCACCACCACCACCACCAGCAGCAGCAGCAGCAGCAGCAGCAGCAGCAGCAGCAGCAGCAGCAGCAGCAGCAGCAAGAGAAAAACTAAACTGACGCCACAGGCCTGGAGGTACAGAGTCAGGCAACATGAGGTCCCTAGGCCAAAGAGTAGATGCTCTGATGCCTTTGGAGCAGACACAATGACACAATGGGTACCAAGGTGTCACAAGGGTAGTGGAGAAACTGCCCTTTGGACATCCCAGCTCATGTGGGATTGACATCCAATGAGCTCAGAATCAGGCACAGCAATGTGTGTAGCAAATTAACCTAGAAACCATATAGCCGGCTACAAAAAGAGTTAAGAATGTAAAGAAGATAAGTATGCATTCACTAAAATGAACAATTAAATGTGTCTCCAAGGCCAACATATAAAAATCGTTTCCAAATTTAAAGTCCAGGGGTTGGGATGTGGCTCCGTCAATAAAGTGTTTGCTTACAAGCCCAAGGCCTGCGATTCAATCCCCAGCACCCACGTGAAAGCCGGGTGAATGCATGCCTGTGACCCTGTGCTGAGGGGATCGGAGAGTCATGAACCTCCCAGGCCAGGAACCCAGGCTGAACCAGCAAGCCCCAAGTTCTAGGAGAGTTTGTGTCGAGAAATGCAGATGGCTCCTGAGGAAATTAAGCCTGTGGAGAGCCAACTGTCTCTATGCATTTACACTCATGTGCATGCACACCGATTCGGCACTGACGGATACACACGCTCACACACAAATGCACACGTACTGGCAGACAGACAAAAGAGAGAGAGAGAGAGAGAGAGAGAGAGAGAGAGAGAGAGAGAGAGAGAGAAGTGTCCAGTCATTAACAATGGCATCAAAAATATTTAAGAGTAAATTTTGTCAATGGGAAAGCAAGCTGCCTGCATACTGCAAACTCCAAGACACCAGTGAGAGAAATTAAAGAAAGCTGAAGCAAACAGAAAATGAGTTTCTGTCTGGAAGAAAATATGATTTAAAAGGGCCCTAAATGATCTAGAGAGAAAACACACTCCCGTCAAAGTCCACCAGGCTTCTCTGTAGAAGCTGCCAAATTGGTCCTCAAGGAAGTCTTTTCAACAAATACCAAAGAGTAAACTCAGACGCAACACTGGCTTACACACAAACTTAACGCTAATTAATGAAACTTAATTGCAAGAGCTAAAAATGTAAAATTTTGAGGAAAAAAGAAATCTGTGGGTAAATCTCCAAAAGCTTGGTAATGGTTTCTTAGTCATCCTATAAAAAAGGAAACAGCAAACACAGCCAGGGGAGGGGGACAAGGGAGGGAGAGGGGACCATGGAGAGGGAGAGGGGGTTATGGAGGAGGAGGGGGGCCAGGGAGGGGGAGAATAAATCATACATCACCAAAATTCAAAACTGCTGTGTTTTACTTACTCGGGTAAAAAAGTCTACAGGAGGAGATGGGACTGGGGAGAGCCTGCTAGGCAACAAACAGAATCCTTACTGTGGTCACAAGAAATAGCCCAAGTTTGCAAAGAAATAAGGATTTGAGTATTTCTCTAAAGCGAGGATCAAAAAAGGATACCGTACAACATTGTTATTAGGGAAATGCAAATAATCCTACAATAAGGACTTGGTAGGATGGTTATAACCAACACACACACACACACACACACACACACACACACACACACACACAGTAACAAGGGTGGAAAGAAAGTGAAGAAATAGGAGGAACTCATAGGCCACCTTGATGACAGAATGGGCCAATTATTCTCTAAAGCTCTTGAGCTGCTCCTCAAAACGCTCAGCAGAACAAACCAGCAATTACACTCTTGGATAAAGCCCAAGAGAAATGAAAACATGTGTTACAGGAAAAACCATATAGAAATGTCACAGTTACATTATTCATTGTGACAAAATGTAGGAACGACTCAAATGCCCGTGACCAGTAAACAGGTAACAGATACTTCGTGTCTATTAGCTGCTAATTGTTTGACAATGACAAAGAGCGGAATACAACGTGTTGAAAATACTACGCTACGTGACAAACATTTACGACATAATTCCATTTATATAAAATGGTGAGAATAGGCAAACCCATTGAGATAAGACGATTTGTGATTTCACAGAAAGAAGGGGAGGAGTGTGAATGACACCCGCCACGAATCATGGTGGGTTTATGTCTTTTAGAGTAAAAAATACCCAAGAATCCCATAGCGGCGCTGGCCATGCAGCTTTGTAAGCATATTCAACACCCGTAAACTTTGCATTTTAAGAGGCCAAACATATGTGAATGAATTGTCTCCTGGGAAAGGTGCAACTTCACGAATGCACTAGAAACAAACAGCCAAAGAGAATCTGTGACCTAGAAGATAACTTGGTCGGTGACTAGATCACTCAGCTAGCACAGAATGTGCTCCAAAAGGTCATGCCAACGTGTCAACGAGACAATGTCTGGAGCTTTGGACTTGCTTTACTGTACACTTGCTTCTTCATCTCCTGAAGCAACAGCAAGCCGAACCCTTCCGGCTAAGTAACTATACCAGTTCCAATAGGGTCATTTGTTGTGGGCAGGGTTCTATAAGGTTCCTAGGTATATTTGTGTACAAGCATTCGTGTGGTTTGTGTATAGAAGTTCCTTTTAAGTAGTAAAGGGGAAAAAAATGGAAAGACGGATGAATATTGCCTGTCTCTGGATGTCCACTTTCTCAGGCACAGCGCGTGAGTGTTCCTTTGCACGGCCCTGTGGACTCTGTATTTAAAGGCTTCAGGAGAGAAGTACTTTGGATTATATCAGATCCTGACTGACGGCCACAACTGTCTTTAAAAGACCAAGACAGGGAGATCTAACTACCAAGGGAGAAAGAGATAGAAGCCAGGGTTGGCTTGATCCTCCTTGAGGCTAGGGAAGATGGTTCTGTCCGGTTCATAGAACGTGGGCAGCCATTATCAGCAGGACAGTCAAAGCCATGCTTTCGTCTCTGGAGTTCCCGTGAGGAGCCCACCCTATGGCCTGTGAACRCTGTGGCTCTTGAAAACTTCTAGTCTCCCAGACCGTAAGAAAATATTGCTTGTGTTTTACATCATTAAGCGAGCAGCAATTCGGGACAGCAGCAATAAGAAACAAAAGAGCAGAAAGGAGGGCTTCTGTGATAAGGCCTTGAGGGCTATAAAGAAAACACAGTGGGACAGGCAGATGACCTTCTGGTGTGCAGAGAAGGACATCTGGGAAATAATCAGGAGAGAGAAGAGGAATCCGGGCAAAGGGCCGTCCCCTGAAYGCAAGTGAAGCTGTGGAACCAAAGAACCTGGAGGATGTGGGGAAGGAGGGGCACACAGAACAAGTCCCCCCCCCCCTCCTGTGGCTGCATGAGTTCGGAAGGTGCCCATTCGGTTGCCCAGCATTTCTCTACTGAGCTTGCAGTATGGGTCAGGTCCTACTCTCTGATCACATTCAGGATGGATCCTCCGAATCTCTGCTATCACCTCCGAATCTCTGCTGCACTGCTGTGTAAGAAGAGCATTTTCTATTTCTGTTAAGTGCTATTACCATTATATGTGCTTGACTGTGATCTCTCTCCTTTAAACAGTCGTTGTCTTGGCCTATTTGCAGCTATTTTAAAACAATTAAAATCCCCAGGTCAAACACTACTTACTAGCCATGCTGGCTGGTTTTATGTCAACTTGGTACAAGCTAGCTAGAGTCCTTGGAGAGGAGGGAGCCTCCGTTGAGAAAATGCCTCCAAAAGATTGAGTTATATATAGGCAAGCCTCCAGGGCATTTTCTTAATTAGTGATGGATGTTGGAGGGCCTAGATGATTTGCTATCCCTGGCCTGTGATCCTGGGTTCTATTAAAAAAAAGGCAGGCTGAGCAAGCCATGGAAAGCAAGCCAGTAATCAGCACCCCTCCATGGCCTCTACGTCAGCTCCTGCCTCCAGGTTCCTGCCCTGCTTGAGTGTCTGTCCTGACTTCCTTCAATAAAGCAAAGTGATATGGAAGTGTCAGCCAAAAAACTTTCTTTCCTCCCTAACTTGCTTTTGGTCGTGGTTCCTCGTAGCAATGGTAACCTTGACTAAGATATGAGCTATTGCKATCCTGAGTTCTGTCTTGAGTAGACTTGCCAGCTCCAACTTGGTTCTCCCTAGAGCCAAGCTTCATTGGCATGGTTCTTTAGAAAGCAAAAAAAATCATAGAATTTTTGAGCCAGTGCTTTCTTCCTGACGGCCAGTCCTGCTCCACAGTTGACAGATGTTAAAAGTGATACTCAAGTTGGGTTAGATGACTTGGCCACCCTGCCCTGAGCCAAAGAGGTGCAGGTTGGACTAAGGCCCCACCTCCCAGTGAGAGCCTCTCCCACCTTCACAGGCCGTTGAAGTTCAGCCTGAGGAACCTGTCCTATATTTTACCTCCCTAAACTGTTACCATGTAGAAAGTCAGACCATTTGTTCTTCAAAGATCTACCTGAACCATCAAGCTAAGATATAATGAAAACAGGTCACATCTTCGATACAAATCCAACACTGACATTTTCTCATGTGGGCCCACACACACCTAATGGTTTCTGAGCTGCTAGACTGGGAAAAGTGTGAAGCCTAGGTGTGGACGAAATGGCCCCCACTGTCTCATAGGGAATGGCATTATTTGAAAGAATTAGGACTGAGGAGTGGGTGTGGCCTTGCTGGAGTAGGTGTGGCCTTGTTGGAGGAAGTGTGTCACTCGGGGCGGGCTTCAAGGATTCAGATGCTTGAGCCAGGCCCAGTGTCACTCTCTCTTCCTGCTGCCTGCAGATCCAGATGTAGACTGAGATCTCAGCTGCCCGTGTCCAGGGCTACAGGGGTAGCTTCAGTCATGCAAAGGGAAAGACGCTTGGACATGAACAATAATAAATTATGATACAAATATATTAGCAATTTCTGAAATACTTTCAAATTGTGGTATCAAGAAAAAGCACAAAGAACAGTTTTCAAAAATCAGGAAGGGTCAGCTGTGTGGACTTCATTTCTTATTCTGGGGCTCAGTGGGTACCGCTCCTCATTCCCTCATAGAGGGGCATCCTACCATGCAAAAAGATACCCGCAGAAAGGCGGATCCCCAAACAGAAAGGAAATGAAACTCCAATTCCACACAAGAGACTCAAAACCAACCCAAAGTACAGCAGTGTGCACTGCCAACCCTTGGCTGCTCTTCTGATCACACTTGGTGATAAAGTTATAAACAGAAGTGATATTTTTGTTGTTGTTTGCTGTGAAATACTGCCCAGGGAAGAGCATGACCCTTCTGAGAAGGGCCTGGCACTGGGGGCCCGAGTCATCTTAGTTTCCTTGTCTTTTGTGAGAGCAGAAAGGGCCCCTGAGACTGAGGACTCCTAGAAGCTAGGCGGCAGATCTCCACAAGCAAACCTCACGGAGTAGCCCAGATAAGCAGGAGACACAGGAGAGAAGAGGGAGGGAACCACGCGGGAGGCTCCTGAGGGACAACACTAAGAATTCATGACAAGGGGGAAAAAAAAGATAGAAACAGAAGCAAGGTGAGAGCCACTGAAGAGAATTGCCCAAAGAAGGGCAGATCCAGGTGACGTACTATCCTGGAAAGGGGATCACTTACTCTCCTGCTGTCACAAGCAGATGCAAATGACCATGTCAGCAGATGCCTAGGAACAACAATTGGAAGCCATCTTGGGGCCCAGTAAAAAAAAGAGGGAGGGGCAGTGTTCTCCTGGAGAGCAATTGGTAGGAAAGATATCAGGAGAGAAAGAAGTGTTTCCTTGAAAGCCATGGGCCTGTGCAACTCAGAGTCCTGTAGTACAATTTAGAAAATCACATCCCTGGCAGGTGGTGTACCTGTTCCTGGATTGTGGGGAAAAGAGCACGGCCACAAACATGAGGATCCCACATAGATTTATTTCTTCCACATTCCCCACAGCACAAATAACAGAATTGGACGCAGTTTGAACGAAGAATCTCCTCTCTCAATACTTTGGAGTGGACCACGTGAAATTAACATTTTTGTGGGCCAAGATAAAACAAAAAACATGTCAGATTCTACCAAGGCAAGAGTGGGTCAACTGTGGTACATGTTTTTCAGCTTTCCCTTCCTTAAGGGACAGAGAATCCCTGCCTCCCAGCAAGATCACGGATTATTTAAGTTTTAAGGGCCAAGAGACAGAATAGAGATTACATAGATACTTATATAACCACTTAAAATGTTAAAAGTTTAAAAATATAGAAATCCGCCCGCGGCTGGCTCCCACGGGCACTGGCCACAGTGTGTCTGACTCCCTCTACAGCGCCCAGGTACATGTTGCCCCGGTGATGCTCTTTGTGAAAGCATCTCCTTTGCTTTTTTGTTTTAATTAACTTTTTAAAGATTTATTTATGCTTATTCCATGCCTACGGGTGCTTTGCCTGCATGCATGTGCACCATATGTGTGTTTGGTATCATCAGAGGCCAGAAGATGACAAGGATCCGCCCCCCCTCCCCAAATGCAGTCACTGGTGCTTGTGAGCCACCATGTGGGTGCTGTAAAGCAAACCCGGGTCCTGTAGAAGAACAGCTACTTGACCACTGAGCCATCTCTCTGGCCACAGCAGCATTCATAGAGATAGCCGTCTGACCCCCCCCAACTCCCCCCCCCCCCCCCCCCCCCCCCCCCCCCCGTGCTGCTGGCTCGCTGCGAGTGGTTGATGGGAACCTCAGTTACTGGATGGGCAGCCCATTTCCATAACTACTAAAACACCACCGCCTCTGATGCCTAGGTTTGCTACACAAGCACTCGAAGAGGTTTCTAACAAAACCTGAGCTGTATGGAGAAATGGAGCTACGCCGCGAAGATAAATATCACTACAGGAGCAAGGTGAGGAGAGACATCTCAACATTCCCTGACCTGAGGTTACAATTCTAGAGAATCCATAGGGAAGTAATAAAAACAAATGAATTATGCACATAGCTGGAAGACCAAAGGAAGGAGAAAGAAAGACAATCAAGGACGTCCACAAAGGGAGAGACTCTAGATGGGAGGTGATACCTTCTCTTCCTTCAGTGTCACATTAATCAGGCGGTAGGGACATCAGAAGAGCAGCCATGACACTTCTCAAACCTGGTGCATGAACTCCAGTATTGAAAGTGTCGCCTTCAGAGAGCGACGAGTGAAGAACCAACCCACTCTGCACAAAGCTCATGAAACAAAGGCGGACCCAGCCTCTCTAGGACCAGAGTGAGTCTTTTTAAAATGGGAAATGCTTTGGATTTGTGGCATTCCCATTGTTTTAAATGCTTCGTACATTGTGACGAAAAGGGGGAGATTATTTTAAAGGCTATGTATGAACGAATACATTGAAACAAAAAAGAATCATCTGGTATTACAGGACTACTTGAATACAAAAGTACTAATTTAGATAACAGGGTATTTTTCTGGTTTGATTATTATCTGATATGAAGAACGGCACAGAACAAAACCTTCTCCTATATTCTCCTATATTACTCTCGTTTCTACCTTATAAGTGTTCGCCAGGTTAGTGCCCTGTGATAGCCTACGAGAGAAGAGAAAGGACGAGAAGAGAGATGGGAAGGGGGAGGAGGGGAAGACAGTGGGAGAGAGAGAAGAGATGGAAAGGCGGGCCTGCATACATGGCGATGTGCGTGGTGACATACGTACACGAGCTGCCGGGACACCCGCGAGCCTCTGGGTACCTTCTGCCCATAGCGACAGTCAGCGTGTTAGCGGGGACTCAGGAACTTCCGAGGACTCCGGAAACAGTGAGAGGGCTAGCTGTTGAGGGAGAGAACAAAAAAAGAGATGGAACTAAAACAGTCTTAGGATAATCATCACTTTTTTTTTCATTAAAATGCTAATGATGACCACCATCGCCTTCCAGATAATCATGTTTATGAATTATTCATGGTCACTTTCGGGAAGAAATCACTCTGTCCCTGCAGGCAGGCATGGAGCCTTTAGAGGATTAGCATGTGGCCCCTGCAGTAAGTGTGACAAAAGTGTGGGTCTGTAAGAATTCCTGGTTGGGTGTGTGTGTGTGTGTGTGTGTGTGTGTGTGTGTGTGTGTGTGTGTGTGTAAAGTCCAGCCATTCCCACAGCACTGGGCCCATCATTCTGCATCTTCTTATTAAACAGCAAGGACGGTACCAGCTTAACCCTTTGTTGTGACTCCCAAACTCACGTCCCACCAATAATAACACTCTAAAAACTCAAAAGGAAAAAAAGAAAATGTATTGAAGTGGAGAGGCTACATGCCAAAGTAATTAAAAAAGAAGAAAAGCCTCTGAACACATCAAGTCCACTCTGAATAGAAGGCCCTTCTGTGTTCCCTTCTAAAGGGAACACATATGCACTGAGCGTTTTTACACATTTTGGTGTACATTAAATTAACTTACTATCAAAAGCACAGGCCGCATCCTTACTCGAAGTCAAGCTTTCAGCTACAAGATGAATAAAACAGTGTCTCCATTTCTAAGGACAGTGGCCCACTGGGCTGAGGGACATGCTCAGAACGGGCCCTGTAGGGCAGTGGGTAGGAGGAAGGATTTGACTGCCATCCAGCAGAGGCCTCCAGCCCAGACAAGAAGAGGTCAGGGAAGGCATCCAGGAACAAAGGGCATCTGACATGTCTAAGGCCGGCTGGGGTTAGGTAAGCTTGGTGGGTGACAGACAACAGAAGAGGCAGTGGGGGAGAAGCCACAATGTGGCTTCCTGTTCTTGGCCACACTCTAGAGTGATGTCTGTGTTATCAGACCAGGGAGGAAAGAAGACTGGAGTCAACCGGCAACTCTGGACCTCTCTCAGAGATCTCTGACTAGACCTGGTTGCAGACAGATAAGTGGGTTGGAAGCAGTAAGAGAACTGAGGCCGGCCTGCTTGTTACAACATCCTGACAGGAGAGGCAGGGCAGAGACTGAGACGGTACAAGTGAACAGGGAAAGGGTGTGACAAATTAGCATCTGGAAACATCTGTTTCGGTGCTTCGGTGCTTCTCAACCCTCCTAACTCCACCACCCTTTTTTTTTTTTTTTGGTTTTTCGAGACAGGGTTTCTCTGGGGCGCCTCCTAGAACTGAAGTGTGGATGTCACTCTGGGATCTCTGTCCCCTGTGCTCATGCTCATATTCAACCAGACAGTGTCTCTTCTG